>WOXC01008229.1:0-53763 GCA_011680675.1 Gymnobelideus leadbeateri
GAAATTTTCCTTAAGGGAAAAATCTGGCCATTTTATTCCCCTACTCAACAAACTACAAACTACAGTGACTTCCTTTTGCTCCTAGAGTCAAACATAAACTCTGTTTAGCTTTTTAAGCCAAACATCCACTTTGGCAGCATGTATACTAAAATTGAAATGATACACAGAAGATTAGCATGGTCACTGTGCGAGGATAACATGCAAATCTGAGAAGCGTTCCATATTTTTCCAAGAAAGTAGGACTGGCTTATAGTAGGAAAATCTTAAACATAATTGGCCATATTAATAACAAAAATCATGATTATATCAGTAGATGCAGAAAAAGTTTTTTAAAATAATATACAACATCCATTCTTGTTTTTAAAAATGCTAGAAAAAATAGGAATAAATGGAACCTTTCTTCAAATGATAAATAATATATTTCTCAAACTAAGAGTCAGCATTATTTGTAATGAGGATAAACTAAAGTTGGGCTTTTCCAATAAGTTCAAGGGTTTTAAAAGACGCAAATAGTATAAAATACTTGAGAGTCTACCTTTCAAAACAAGTTGAAATCATATGAAGACAATTATAAAACACTCTTTACACAGATAAAGACATATCTAAATAATTGGAGAAATATGCATTGCTCATGGGTAGGCAAAGCCAATATAATAAAAATGGCACCACTATCTAAATTAATTTACTTAAGTGCTATACCAATCAAAGTACCAAAGAATTCACTGTCTAAATTAATTTACTTAAGTGTTATACCAATAAAAAAGAGGTTGATCAGTGGAACAGATTAATTACATAATATATAGGAACAAATGAGTACTGTAGCCATATGTTTGACAAATCTAAAGATGCTGAATATAGGGGCAGGAACTCATTGTCCCACAAGGACTTTTAGGAAAACTGGAAAGCAATCTGGCAGAAAATAGATATAGACTAATATCTCAAACCCTATACCAAGACAAACTAAAAATAGGTGATTTGGAAATAAAGGATGACATATAAACAAATGAGAGGAGCATGGTAGAATTTACCTGTAATATCTATGGATCGGGGAATAGGTCAAAGAAGAAACAGAAAGGTTCACAGGAATTAAAATGGACACTTCTGATTTCATAAAATTAAAAAAGGTTTTATACAAAGAAAATCAATACAAATAAAATTAGAAGAGGAAAACAGGCATAGGAGGTAGGAGGGTGGAGGGAATCTTTACAGCATGAACTTTATAAGAATAAGAGTCATTCCCCAATTGATAAATGGTCAAAGGAAGAAGGTACTGTCATAGGTTAGGGAACTAAACAAACAAAAAGGCCTAAACAAATTTTGGTGTGTATATGTGATAGAATGCTATTGTGCTGTGTAAAGTGATTGCTGGGAGGCAGGGCAGGACTGGAATGAATTTGAAAAAGCCTGGGAAGACTTTTTTGGATTGGTGAAGGATGAAGTGGGCAGACCCAGGAGACTAATTTATACAAAGAGAAGGTAGGAAGCTTTGAGGGAATTGGGAATTTTGGTCAACACAATAAAAGCAACTGCAATTCTGGAAAACATACAATGCTATCAGACTCCAAATGGACAGTGGTAGACTCAGAGTGTAGACTGAAAAAAATATAAAAACAATTGTGTATAAATTAGACATGGCTAGGGTGGGAATTTATTTTGCTTTATTACACATATGTAATAGGTCTTGTTTTTCTTGTTTTCTCAATGGGTGGGAAGTGGAAAGGAGTAAATTCTGAGTTTAAACTTGAATTTTAACAAAAGGAATTACTTCCTAGCCATAGCTATAAAGGGTACTTGATCTCTTCTAATTGTGCTGTGGTATAAACTTTAATATTCAGATTTAATATCCATTTTGAGCTTATTGAGGCATCTACTATAAGATAATAGTCTACGTCTGATTTCTTCTAAACTGCTTTCCAATTTTCTCAGAATTTTTCCCCAAGTAATTGATATTCCCATGTTTACATAAGACTGGGTTATTGAATTAAATTTTTCCCAATTATTTCTTATCTAATCTGTTCCAGTTCTAGTTTTCAAACATTTACTAGGACATCCTTGGATACAGCCAAAGTGGCCATTGATGGACACTCCAACTCTTGTCTCCATACATTACAATATGTGTCATATACACTTATATATAAGTGTGTATATATATATGCACGTACAGTGTGTATGTGTATATGTGTATATATCTTTTAAACCTTAAAGCACCATACAACTGCCAGTTATATCATCATTATATACTTATGTTCCGTTGTCAGTCCTCCAGTCTGGTGATGGCTTCATCCCCTAAACCATCTATGGCATTCCTGCTGAACCCAAGCAATGTTTATAGAGCAGTACAGAGGTATGCTAGTAAATGTTTAATAGCCAGCTCTCTAGGGGGAAAATGTTCATAGCACATGCTTTTAAGTTTAGTTTGAATTACCAACACCTGGTTTTAAAGACTAGAAAATCAACAAAACAATAAATCAAATTCTCATATATAGAGATTGTGAATTTCTAAGGTGTAAATGTTTACACTGAAAACTTAACAATTAACTCTCCAGAGAGTTAGAGCTGACTCTGGTAAATTCCTGCAAGTATCCCAACCCAAAATGCCTAACCATTCCAGGAGAGTGCCTCATCTAAGCTGAATAAGAACAAAAGCTCAGATTCTTATTTCTACATCTACAATTGGAAATCACCTGCCATTTGCTTTTCATGAATGGAAGGCGTCATCAAAGGTGACCCAGAACAATTATTGTGCTTCCAGACAGCACTCTAACCCCAAACCAGTTTCAGGGTAGCATAGCACTGAGACATAGGGATGAGGGTAATAGTATATGGGGTAGGAAAAAGGTCAGCATGACTAGAAAGCCTTCACTTCTGTGATAAGTACTTGTTAATTTAATAGTCGTATGATTTAAAGAAAAACCTATTTGTGTGAAATTATAATAAAACATTTATATTGAAATAATGAAATCACATAACATACATTAGAATATGTAATAGCTAATTTTTACAGAACATTTTCAAATACCTTCCTCGCAACAAACTGGTGAAGTAGAAAGTGAAAGTATTATAGTTTTTGTTTTACAGATGAGAAAATTGAGGCTAAAAGAAATTAAGTGATTCACCCAAGGTCCCACATCTTATGAGTAAGAGACCTAGGATTTGAATTTAAGGTTCTCCTGATTGACAGTTCAGCTAGGATTTTCTTCCACTAAATGTTACTTCTGCTAACACACGCAGACAAAATTCCATCTGCCATTTGCACCAGTAAGAGCAATTAGAAAATTTGTGAATCAAGATTTTTAAATAAGTTTATTTAGAAGCATGCTAATTTGTTGGTTTAAATAAAAATCTTGTATCTTGCTTATTGGCAACAATGCATTTAAGCCTTGATTGTACCCGGGACCCTACTGTGAGTAAGGGAATTTTCGCTATTTCATCCCTCCTGGGTAGTAATGGCCATAATGAAAACATTAATCTTAAAACCAATGAATGATTGACTTTAATAGGACCCTGACTGATAGCTATATTCATTGTCCTCCCAGGTGCAGATGGATTGCCTTAACCATGACACAAAGAGGAGAAGGTAACAGGGCATGACTTTATAACCTATCACTAGTATTTAAAATTCAAACCCTATTGATGGTGTCTTAGAAGCAGTATCTTTTGGGGGGTGGGGTAGGAGAAAGGGAAGTTGGTACTGAAAGCAGAAGCCTGAGATGGTGCTCCTGACTCCAGGGATGTTCAATCCATCTCCCACAGTATAAAGAAAATCACAAGACAATTATTGTACCTTTAGGAAACACATACTCATTGATAGATTGCTTGTGCATGTATAACACATACATAAATATAAAGTACATATATATAACACATACTTGTATATCCATGAGAGAAATTCCATACACCAGGAAGCAAGGATGATGAATGGACATTAGCTGTAATACACAACCTGAACCCTGCAAGACCACAGATAGAAGACCAAAAGACTATGCATTCATTGCATCGAGCCCATGGTCAAGTTATTTGGCTAAATATGAAAATGCTGAGCATAAAATAATCAATTCAAGGATTTAATAGACCTGTATTAACCATCATATTGAGTGACATGGAAAGGAATGAAGAAAGGAAGAGAAAAATGAAATATTCATACACATATATAAATACTGCCCTCCACAGTTTCTAAGGGTTACAACAAAGGGGAAAAAAAGCAAATTAATTAATTTTTCTTTGATGCACACTTTTATTGTGAAGGGTAATTATTTGTTTAATTAAGATCCTGGGCCTTGATCAGGGATGTTAGGACATGAAAATACTTGAGAATCTGCTTCCTGTTGTAAAATACAAGACTAGGAAATTTAAATAGACACATGGAACATAAGCATCTTTCATTGACTAGTGCATATAATCAAGGCATATCTTCATACTTCAAAAAATATTAAACCTTGGAAAAGAAATGTAATCATAATCATAGATTATGAATTTTCTCATTTTATTCTGGCCTTTTCTATTTCCCACACTTGTGCCTTCACACAGCCTGCCCTCTATTCCTAGAATGCATTCTTTTCTCACTACCACTTCCTATACCCTAAGTTTCCTTAAAGGCTCACTTGTTTACAATATCCCGTAGGAAACCTTTCCAGATCTCCATAACTGTTAATGAACCATCCATTCTCCTCAAATATCATGTATATATGAATCTGTTTACATGTTGTAGCTACCCACTAAAATGCAAGTTTCTTGAGGACAGGGACTATTTTTCATTTAGTCTTTGTATCCTAGCACCTAACCCAATGAACCACATAATATAGGTACATAATAAATGATTTTTGAACCAGGATTCTATTGTGATGTTGATAGATAAATAGACAGATAGATGTTTTATATATTCTATGTTTAAAAGTATATATATATAAAACATTAATAAGTATATACAAAATGAATAGTCATTTCTCAATAGAGAAGTGGTCAAAGGATGTGAACAGTTTTCAAAAGAATTACAAAGTATTCACAATCAAATGAAAATGTTCCAAATCATTAATAATAAGAAAAATGCTAAACTAAACAACTCTGAGGTGTCACCTCACACCCCTCAAATTAGCAAAAAGAGCTACCTAAAAATGAAAATAGTCAATGTTGGAAGGGTTGTGGGATGATAAACTAATCATTTTTGGTGGAACTGTGAAGTGGTACAGCCATCTCAGAAAGCAATTTAGAATCATACAAATAAAGTGACTAAAATGTCCATACCCTTTGGACCAGTAACTCCATTGTTGTTATTGAGTCATGTCTAAATCTTCATGACCCCATGGACCATGCTGTCCATAGAATCTTCTTGACAAAGATACTGGCATGGCTTGCCATTTCTTTCTCCCATGGATCAAGGCAAACAAAGGGTTAGTGACTCACCCAGGGTCACACAGTTAGTAAGTATCCAAGACCAGATTTGAACTCAGGTTCTCCTGACTCTAGGGCCAGTGCTCTATTCACTGAGCCACCTAACTGCCCCTAGAAATATTTAATAAAAGGCAAAAGATTTATACAATCTGAAGAGAAACCAGAGTATGTGACTCCATTCCTTGGTTTATATCCTAAAAAAAAAAAACAGAAGAAGAAAGTCCCCATATACTCCAAAATATTTATAGCCGTATTTTTAATAGCCAAGAAATAGAAACAAAGTTGATGCCTATCAATAAGGAATGGCTAAACAAAATGTAATGGAATATTAAGATGCTGTAAGAAATAATGACTACAGAAAAAAATAGAAAGATTTGTATGAACTGATACAAAATGAAGTAAGCAGAGCCAAAAACAAAACAAAACAAAACAAAACAAAAAAACAAAAGAAACAAAACCAAAACCAATATACGTAATAACTACAACAATATAAAGAACTAGACACCCCAAAATCAAAAGTAAATGTGACAAACTTGTAAAGCTCAAACAGTACTCAAATGAACAGATATGAGAAGACACCTGCAAACTAACCCTTTGTAGAGGAGGGATATTCATAGGTTTCATGCATTGCCAATGATTTTGGATTTTTTTTTTTTTTGATGTATCAGTCAGTTATACTGACTTTTTTCCCCCTCTTTAAAAAATACTATTTGTCATATGGGATGATTGTCAGGAAGGAGGAAGGATACTTGGGATTACTATGGTGATGTAAGAAACAGAAGACACTGATTTAAAAAAAAACTTATTTAAAAATATTTTCAAATATTTTTATTATATGGGACAAAAATTGAAAACACTATCTTCTTTTTTGGCCAGTTGATGGCTCTTTTCCCTCGATACTTCTTCTTCCCTTTTTTCAGTCTCAGTTACCTTGACTTTTTTCTCTATCTACTTTATTATTTTTTCTTTTATCCTGTCTCAAAGACATTTCCTTCATCTGGTTTTGGGGGGGACTAAACCAGAGAGTCATAGATGTAGAGCTGGAAGGGTATCAAGCCTCTCATTTAAAAGACAAGGGAAATATAGCCCCCAAGTTGTGAAATTATTTGCTCCATATTTCATAGCTTGAGAATTAATAAAACCAGGATTTGAACCCAAACCCTCTGCCTCCCAATCTGGCATCCTTTCCATCCCATTCTGCTTCCTTTCTTAGACTAACCACCAACTTCTCCAGCTGTCTCTGTGGCTCTTTCCTACCAGCAATTGCCAGACCCCTTTATTTCTGCTCCATTACCCTGGCTTCATAAGTGCAGTTTGTGCTTAAATTTTTTTTTACACGAAACACTCAATAAATCCACAGTGCTTCAAATACCAGGTGCTAAACTCCTGTGGCCGCCAAAGTTCCTTTATAAGCCTATAGCTTCAGATGAAATAAAGTCAAATAAAATGTTTGCTGCTCCCCAACTCTCCTGCTATCTCCCTGTTTAATCACTGCAGGTTCCATTAGATTTGGGCTGCTTAAGGATCTCCCTGCTGGGTCTCCTTCCAAGAAGAGAATGACTTTAAAGGCAAACTGTTGACCTGGAATTCTGATACTCAGCTAAGGAAATTCTTCATGGAATCCAACACTATGGTAATAAAGAGAAAAAGTTAGTGCCCACACACTCACACAAGTGCAGATAAATGGTATCAGGAAGCTAACACAACCTAAAGTTTCCTCTTTCCCCCCTCCTACTCTGCCCCCTCTCCTCTTCTTTCTCCATCCCCCCTCCCCTCTACCCTCACCCCTTCTGCCACCCCACCCCTACATACCCAGTCAGGTTAGGCAGGCATTGCTCATGTTAGATTCTCAAAGTCTATTAAGTGCTGTGCTGTCTGCAGAGGGAAGAGGGGGAGGATGAAACAAAGCTTCCCAGTTTCATTGTGAGATTTTCCCTTTTTTTCTATTGTCAGTGTCAACCCAACCATTGTGACTAATAAAAATAGCTTGCATCTGTAGAATGCTTTTCCAAATAGTATTTATGGTACTTGAAGCACCTTGACATTTAAAATAATAAGGAGAATAGTCAAGTTATTGACACTGATTGAGCCCCTACTATGTGCCAGGCCTCTAAGTGCTGGGGTTACAAAGAAAGCTAAAAGATAGTGTCTGTTCTCAAGGAATTCACAGTCTAATTGAGAAAACATGTAAATAATTATTCAACTATGTACAAAGAAGATGCCTTTTAGATAAATTGGGAGTAATCTCAGAGGGGAGGTACTAAGATTAAGGACTAGGAATGGCTTTTTGTAGAAGATGAGGCTTCAGTTGAAACCGAAAGAAAGTCAGGAACATCTGGCGATGGAAATTAAGAGGATAGAATTCTATGAGTGGGTTATAGTCTATGAAAATGGCCGGAGTAGGGAGATGAAACATTTGAGAAACATAGAGGAAACTCCTATCAATGGATCATGGTGCATGGAGGGGAGATGACACCACATTTTTCTAACATTTAATGTAACAACGTGCTTCCCCCACAATAGCTAATGAAGGAGGTTGTACAAATGTTACTGCCCAATTTTAGCAATGAAATGGAAGGTAGAAGGGGTTAAATGAGTTGTTCAAAGTCACACAGTTAGATAGCAATCTCAGGCTTTAGCTTTTAGTTACATTTTTAAGTCAATTTTTTTTGTTTGTTTGTTTGTTTAGCTTTTTGGAGGGGGGTTAAATAATTTGCCCAAGGTCACACAGCTAGTAAGTGTTAAGTATCTGAGGGCAGATTTGAACTTAGGTCCTCCTGAATCCAGGGCCAGTGCTCTGTTCGCTGCACCACCTTGCCACCCCTATCACCACTTTATTGATGGGGAAAATGAAGCACAGAGAGGTTAACTAGCTTGTCCAGGGTCACACAGTTAGTAAATATTTGAGGCCAAATTTAAACTCAAATCTTCCTAACTTCAAGTCCAGCGGTCCTATCCATGGTGCCACTTAAAGGGTACTATGATATTTAGTTTCTGAGGATTTGTCTAGATCTGTGCTCCTAGACTCAATCTCTGGTCTTCTACTCCTCATCTGTCAAGTCAAGATGATAATATATGAATTACATCCCTCCTGAGGTTGTTGGTAATATAATCAACATCAGTTTTGATCACACACACACACACACACACACACACACACACACACCATTCCTAGTGAAAATGAAATCCCCCTTTCTGAAAACCAAGCCCATGTGCTCACTTTTAGAGTCTACGGGACTGACTCCTGGGGCAGGAGCAGAAATGGATGTCTAGAACCCAACATGGAACCTTTCATCCCCTCCTTTCAAGACTTAGATTTTTTATCTCTCTCTCACAGCCTCAGTCTACTCTATTCAAATAGGGCCAGGGAGATCCATGGCAGGCAGCTAACAGTGCATCCCCTCAGGAGGAAGACAAAGGTTGGCACAATCAAAAAAGTCTCCCTCTAGGGCCTGTCTCCAGTTCCTGGGCATGTGTCCAGCAAGAAAGATCCCACCTGGAGCTCCTTCTCCCTGCCCAAATTCAGTCCCTAGAGCTGGCTGTGCCACATCTCATACCGTCCTCTGAAGCACCAGGATCACCCCTAGAGGTGAGGGCAGGAGAGAGACTGCTATCCAGCTGCCTTCAGATCTCAGCTGAAACCTCCTGTGTCCCTTATTTCCATGAAAACGAGGTTCTCCTGATAAACTCTGTGCCCCTCTGCAGTGTGTGAGAAGTTCCTGAAGGGGAAACGCAAGACCCAGCCTGAGCCTTCCCTCCTGACCTTACAACTTGCCATGCATTGGCTAGTTCTTCTTTCTCCCCCCTCCACCTACTGCTGCTTCTTTGCATTTTGCATTTTCCAGTCCTAGCCTGGAAGAAATCTTTTTCATCACAGCTCACAGCTGTGATCCTCCGGTTAAAAGAAATTACTCATGAAAGGGCAGCCTGGGGTAGAAAGCAGCACCATCAGAAGAAATCTGGGCTTCCAAGGGAGAGGGAACTTCAAGGATTTATTGACATGTGGGAGATCACAGCTCTGGCTCTGGGCCCAGCCACTGACATTTGCAATAGATTTAGGTGCCACAGCTTGGCTCGAAATTATTTTTTAACTCAAGCTAAGATGCCAGGGTGAGACACTCAGATCTGTTCACCATAGCTTGGCCAGTGTCTTCGGACAGTTAAAAGGGAAAAATGAAGATACTGGAATTCTCTCACTGAGCTCTGTCTAGGTCCTCTGTCAAAGGCAAATGTTGTGGAGTTAAGATAGAATAGTTCAGTGAAAAGAGTGTTGGATTAGAAGCCACAGGGCCTGGAGTCCTATCCTGGTTCTGCTATTTACTACTTGTGTGACCCTGGACAAGTCATATAACCTATGTGGGCCTCAGTTTCCATATCTGTAAAATGTTGGAGGTTGGATTAGAGAGTCTCTGAGGACCCTCCTAGCTTTAGTGCTATGATCCTATGACCTATGTAAGGCCCTTCAAAAGAACATGGTAGAAGAGGTCAGTCTTTGAACATCCTGGTATAACAAATGGACGTATGGACTTGGAGTCAGTAAGACGTACGTGCAAATCTCTTTTATAACACTTACTGTGTGACCTTGGGTAAGTCCCCTAACCTCTGTGAGCCTCAGTTTCTTCTTCTGTAGATGGGGATAATGTCTACAACTCCTACCCCATAGGATTATTGTGAGGCTAAAATGAAACAGAGTATGAAAAGCATTTTGCAAATCATGACACAAATCTATGAATGTCAACAATTTTTATCATCACTTTTTATCAGCATTTATCTCTTTTATCTGTGCTGCCTACTGATTCAGCTCTGCTGTCCTCCCTTTCTATAGTTCAGGACTCTATAATCATAGATCTAGAGCTGTACTGTCTTAGAAATCATCTTATCCAACATGGACAGATAAGGAAATTGAGGCAGAGAAAATATAAGTGACTCATTTAAGGTCACACAGGAGAAAAGTGGTAAAAATGGGGTGGAACCCAGATCATCTTCCTTCTGTCCCATGGCAGGGCGAGCACTGAAGCCAAGCTCACTGCACAACAGATAATAACCTTATAATTTGGTTGGCCATTTTTAAAGTTTTGTCACAAACAGGCATTGAATTCATAATCAGGAAGAACCAGCTTCAACCTGTCTTTAAGCACGTATTACCAGTATGGTCAAGCCTCAGTTTTCTCATGTATACAATGAGTCTAAAAATACCTGCCATATTGACAGGACTATTAATGTGTTCAAATCAGATGTCTGTGAAGCCCTTTGAAAGCTTTCAAGAGAATTCTACAAATTTCAGTTCTTCATATGGGGTAAAGGGGTTAATTCACTTGTTAATTGATTTTAATGACAGTGAATTTAAGTGACTGGACCAGGGAAAGCTTAACAGATAAAGGGTACAGGTGATAGGAAGGTGTGGATATACTACACTCTACACTGTTGAAAAGACTATCAATATTGATTAGGCCCCAGATCCATTGCAGTAGAGAAGTCTGGGGAAAAGCAATGGGATGGGGTCTGCTGGAAAGAATCTTATTAGTTATAAGATCTGCGTCCAATATGTCTGTCACTTGTTAGCCCTGTGAAGCTGTCATTTCATTTCTCTGTGTCTCAGCTACACTGTCTACAAAATAATTTAGTTCTCAGGGATGGTGGGAGGAAGATGCCTTGAAGACATGAAATTTGTGTGTTGCCATTATTACCACAAGTTACTCTGGTATCTCAGAAGGAGTCTGGATTTACAGAATTTTAGACTTAAATGGTACCCTAGATGTCCTCAGAACTCTTAACAGATCAACAATAAACTCAGAGAAGAGAAATAGCTTGCCCTGAATCACACACCTAGTTAGTAGGATAGCTGGGATGAAAACCCAGGCCTTCTGACCACAAGTGTTCTCCAGCCAGTTTGAACCAGCTGGTTGTTAAATTTTTCATGTGAGCATTTACACCTCAGAAATTGCTACAAATCAGAGCTTGACTAGACTTAAGAAATTGAAGGAGAAAATGTTAAGAGTACAGATTCAATTTTCACAGTTTGTTGTTAGACATTTTTCCAGAATGGTCCTGTTCCTAACCCAGGATTCCTGGGTTCAGTGTAGGACACATATTTCATTTTTCATCATCCTGTGCCTCTTCTTTACTTTTAGGGGACACTTCGGGTTTATTACTGGGACTTGCCAGTAATAAACTTGACTGATAATCTCTGGAGAGTCCCAAGGCCCTAAAAGGGAACACCCCAAATTCCTTTCTGATCTCTCCCTCTTCCTCTCCTTCTCTCTCTCCACTTTTGTTCTCCCTTTCCTTCTTTTTCTACCCTGTGCTTTCATAATTTTAGGGAATTTCCTGGTAAGGAAACCACTGCCACCAATGAGACTTTGCTATTATTCTCTAGCTGGTAGTCTTAGAGAATTTCTTGGAGACTATGGGAGGTTAAATAACTTGTCCAGGGCCATACAAAAGTCTGTGCCAGAAGCAGAATTCGAACTCATGCTGGCCAACTCTCTATCCGTTGCCTCCATTTCCCTTTTTGCTCTTCTACTCGCCCAGCAGCCAGAGCAAAAAGCTAAAAACAAACAAACAAAAGCAACTCTAAATGCAGCTTAGAGCCAGCTCCCCTGAAGAGGGCTCTGCAAACCCTTGTGTTTCTCTTTCCTGAATTTCAGCTGCCCCAAGAAGAGGTTCAGGGGGAGCAGGGCTGAGGGAACCCAGTGTGTCGGGTGCATTTGCTGTTTGGTTAAGCAGATAGTGAAGGCAGTCTCCACAGGTCTTGACTGTGACAGCTTTCCCAGGAATGATTTATGAGATTATGGGGAGGGCCTGTTCTCTGATTCCAATGGATCCTGCGATTTGGGCAAAGGCTGCTGACACTGTTATTCAAATTGATTTTTCATACACTGCCCAGTGCTGACATGTTGGCTGCTGGGGGCTGCCCAAGCAAACTTTCAGCTTCCTAGCAGCCCTGTGGGATCCAAGAGAAAGATGAGAAGGCATAGGTACCTCCCACCAACCAGCCTAGCCCGGTAAATTCAGAACATCTCTCTCCTAGCTCATATGGAACTTGTCTGAAAGCTTAATCTCTTAGGTAGCATACCTGGGAGAGAAGCAATGATATTGAGTGAATATCTGAGTAGAAAGAGCAAGAAATCAAACAAATAGGTGAGAAGAAACTCCATCATACGCTGAAATCATCCCCCCCCCCCCCCACACACACACAAAACCCAACCCAGCAACAAAAACCACTAATCCTCCTGTAGCGTCAACCACACTGGCATACCCAGGATGGTCGTTAGCACAGGTTCTTAGGTCTGCTTTACTAGGAAAGATAGCTATCTAAGGGGTCAGTAATCTTTTTAATTACATTCACTAGTCCAGGGGAAAAGTCAGCACCCTGAACTTCAGAGAAAATACAAAGTAGAGAAATAAAGACCAATAGACAGGGCTCTGACTGCCTGAATCAAAGCAATACTGCTAGATACTTTACATACATCCCTGGATTGAGAGAGCCTTTACATCTGAGCAGTCAAGGAGCTCTGAACATATGGCCATTCAGAATCTCAACCAAGGAATCACAAGATCCTTCTCATAAATGAGCCCCCAAAGCAAAATGCCACATTTCTCAGAGCCAGAAGGCATCACAACCCTCATGACTCAGTGCCTAAGTAGGAATTAGCAAAAAGTGTGAAAGCCTTCCTACAAGTAAACTTCCCTTCCCCAATAGGCTCTGTGATTCAGGATGTGTTACAACTGGGAACATAGGTGTATTAATGGGTGGAGAAGATCTCATTCTATTAACATTATATCTCCTCTCCCCAGTCTTCTTCCCCACTTCACTTTTTCTAAATAATTCATGTCTAGTCTTAGGGTTACATTTTATATTCTCTTGTGTGGTAGAATAGAAATCTGGAATATTCCTAGAGCAGGGCAATCAGAATGATTAAAGACTTATAGTCCACACTATATATAGGAAGATATGGTGAAGGGTTTGGGATGGTTGACCTGGAGAAGGGAAGGTTCAGGGGCATTCAATAAGGACTAGAAAGGCTGAAATGTGTAAGAGAGATCAGACTTATTTTGCATGGTCCAGAGGGTAAGAATAATGAGTGGAAGCAACAAAAAAGGAAATTAAACCTAATATAAGGGAAAACTTCATAAAAATTAAAGAAATTCAAAAGGGAAATGGGCTACCTCAGGAGGTCTTCACAGAAAGGTTTTAATGAATATATTTGTTGTGTTGTAGTGGGGAATTTTTTTCAATCTGGATTTTGAAAATTTGAAAATTCAAAGAATTTTTAATCATTTTTCAATTTCAAAATGCTGAGGTCTCTTCAAGCTCTGAATTTCTGTGATTCTAGATCAAAGTGGGGGGGGGGGTTGAAACAACCCCATACTATATAAGCCTTGATAGCTTAATTGAGGGCATGACTCAATCAATCAATTAATAAGTCATTAGACTAAGTATAAAAAGTATCCAAAAGAAATCAAATTAAGTAAAATGACCAGATAATGGAACAGATAGGAAGCCTGTTCCAAGTGGTTAAGGGATTTCATCAAGCCCTCCAGATTTTTTGTAAATTCACCCAGTTGGCTGGGATTCAGGAGTTCCAGAAAGTGGAGGTTGTGTGGAGTTCTAACTAAAACCTCTGAGAAGGAGCTACCAGAGAAGTAGGAGAGGAGGTAAAGAGGCCCTGATTGATTCTTAGGTCTCTTTCTCTTTTCCCCTTCAGCTGGAAGAGGATGGCTTGTTAGTTTCAACAGGTCCAGAGGATTTTGGTTTTTCTATCTTCCCACCAACATCATAAAATTGTCCCCTGCCCCCTCCACCCCTCTACCCCCAGGACAGTAGCAGCTGGCAATGGTTGGAAGTCAAGGAAAAAAATGAATACAGATTCACTATGCTTAAGGAAAACTTAAGGAACACCCCATGAATGTGAACAAAGGATTCTAACAATCAAAAGTGGTGAGTTCTATCTTCATCACATGTATTCTCTCTCTAAGTTTGAGCCCACATTCCTCTGAACTCTGTACTTCTGGAGTTACAGACTTTTGGAGAGATGTTTTGTACCAGCTATCTTTAAGGTATCACCTTAATAAATACTCCTTTGTAAAAGCTACTAAGTCTAGATGACCAATTTTCAGCTGATAATCTTGTACAAAAGGAAACACTCTAGTGGGGTTTGAACTAATGGTGCTAGAGAATCACCTTTGACTCCCTAGAACACTGAAGGGGAAATGGAGTTTTGCTCTAGAAGCCACAACTCATGTGAGAGAGGGAGCTGAGAGGTTATGTGGACTATACTGGGTAAGGAATCAGAACACCTGATTCTTCCTAGTTCATCCTTAGCCACGTCACTGAATTCTTTGGACCTCAGTTTTATCCATACAATTATTTTCTTTGGGGGACATACAAGAGTAAATATCACACAGTCCCTGCCCTTGAGACTTTTTACAATCTAGTTTTCTCAGCTGTAAAGTAAAAGTTGGGTTAAATTATTTCTAGGGTCCCTCCCAGCTATAACAACTATTAGTGTATGACATGATCTGGAAGGTTCCTATTGGCACTACTGGACAATAAATAAAGCAAGGTTCTTAACAATTTTTGTGTCTGGTGAAGCCTATGGATCCCTTCTCAGAATAATGTTTTTAAACATACAAAATAAAATATGTAGGGTTACAAAGAAAACCGATTATAGAGAAATACAGTTATCAAATTATCAAAGGGAAAAAACAAGTTGACCAACCCTAAGTGAAGAATTCTTTCTTCTAGAGGATTTACACAATGGGCTTTCTTCAGAAGGCAATAGATATCATTTCCCCAGCTGTGTTACTTACAGCCTGGCCTTTTCTGAAGTCCTGGAAATAGCTATGTATTAAGGAATGGGAAGGGCTTATTTTCCCAGCAGTGCTGGTCCTTCACTTTCTCCTACTTTCCTCGAGATCTACTACCTTTGACTCATTAAGAATCTTCAGTGTGTTACCTTATTCTTCCTAGATAAGGCTTTTGCTTTTTGGTTTTTAGTTTTTGTTTTATTTATTTATTTATTTACATTTCCCAGGAACATTTATGAAATTACCTGCCTCCCTTCCACCTCTTTCCCCTCCCCCCACTGTTGTGTTATGGTTGTTTGGGGGGCTCTTCAGTTACCATTGCTCCGTCTCTCTTCCCAGCTTCCATAGATGGACAATCAGTGCTCCAATCCAGGAAGCCTTTGTCCCTGCTGAACTCCATGGAGTGAGAGAGAAGGCTGCCCCCTTCCTCCATGGCAGTGAAGAATGAGAAGGAAAGGGGGCTCTGTTGGCCCCACACTGCTCCAAGCAGGCATATGTTCAGACCACATGGCAAGGGAAACGAGAGGAGAAATCATTGCTGTCTGCAAGGTACCCAGTGCCCTGTGCAAGGGCCTTCTGCAGCGTGGGATGATAATTAACCCTCAGAGCATTTGTTACCAACGCAAACATTTCCGACGTGCATGCTGAGCATGTAATTGCTACAGTGAAGAAGGCATGGGCTGGAATGTAAAATGCATATGGGTGGAGGGGAAAAAGTATTAGAGTAAGAGAGCACTGATATACCCCAGAGGAAGACACGGGGCTGCTCAAGACCACTTTAAATTGCCCTGCTGAAAGATCAAATGTTCCAGGGCAAGACACACTCGGGGAACATACAGGAACTGGAGGGAACAAAGGCCACCATTGGCAACCCATTCTTTAATAATGACTAGCTTTGCATGGCCCTTTTGCAGATGAGGAGACTGAGGTCCAAGAAGTGGAAATTACTCTTTTCCACAGAGAAATGAAGAATGAGGGAACAATAGTTTTCCAGAACTTCTATAACCCTTCATCGTGAAGGTAGACAGAGGTTTCCTGAGGGCAGAACTGAATAACAGACTCATGGAATGTCAAAGTTGGGAGGGACCTTAGAGGTCATCTAATCCAACCTGTACATTTTTCACAGAAGGAAACTGAGGTTCAGGGAAGGGTCTTGGTCAAGATTTCAGAGCTTTCTAGAATAGAACTAAAATCCAGGTCTCCCACCAGTCATTCCCCCTATTCTACAATGGCCTAGGGATTGATTTCCCCAGTCATCATCACCTGTAGTTTAAAAACAGAGAGGTCATCAGCCTGAAGCTCCCCAACTTTCCAGCTCCAAATGTTTGATGTGATGGTGGTGAGGAAAAAGGATAAGAGATAAAAGAATGGGAGAAGATTATGGGGTCATAGATTTAGAGAAAGAAGGTACCTTATAGGTCACCTGGCTCTTCCCCACCCCCATTCTACAGATGAGGAGCTGATGCTCAGAAAGGCCCACTTGACTTGCTTAGGATCACATAGGCAGTAACATAGAGCAATAATTTGAATTCAGGGTCTCTGACTCCAAACTCAGCACTCTCTAGAATGGAGTGGAGGCAAAAGCCCCAGGTTCTTCAGCTCAGGTTGCTACTACTAAGAGGCATGAGAAGAGTTCTATATAGAAGACTATTTGCTGGGCCTCTTTCCCCAAAAGGGATCACCAGAAACAGGCTAGAAAGAGATGATGATGATGATTGGTGATATGATGAATTAAAGCTTTGCAAATATATTTAATTTGTGATTAACGGTTCACATTTTTGCATAATTGAAAAAATATTATTAAACACAGATTCACTGAGGTTTGACAACTAGGTAGTAAATATACACCCAGCACATGACAGCTAATTCCCAATAAATTTATTTCTTTCAATAGCCAGCTGGTTTTCATTTAGCAAACAAATGGTTGCCTGGTAGAATCTAGATTGAGGATCTGAAGATTTTCATTAAAAACAGAGCTTAACCTTGTTTTTCCATCTTACCCCAGAAACAAAAGGGGTGGGGTGGGAGCACTCTAGGAGCTCTGGAAAAACTAGCGTTCACTCATCCTTCACTCCGCAGTGGAAGAGAGTAGGTCATTTCCACTTCCTGAACTGACTCGGTCTCTTCATCAATAAAGTGCTATATGAATTCTAGCCTTTATTACAGTGGGGAATGGGTTCGATAATGGGTTCTGCTAATCTCTGGATCTGTCCAGTGCAGCATCTTGCAATCCAACATTATCCAATCTCTGGTTGATGGTTCAAGGAATAGTCACTGGGAAAAACTTCAGCTAGTACCGAGCACAGTGCCAAGTAATCAACTTGATAACATTTTTTAATTGAAATAAGCTGGGGGTCAGAAGACCTGGGTTTGTTTCCTATCTCTTTCCTCCCTTCTCTCTGTTCTTCAATTTCCCCATATGTCAAACAAGGAAACACAGTAGAAGACCTATCACGTCCCTTCTGCCTGCCTTTGACTTAATGGAAAGACCTAAAAAAAATTGAAAAGAGGAAAAAAGATGGCAACGAAATCCATGAAAAGGTGAAAGTTGAGGAATAGAGGAATCTAAAGTGGGAGAAAGTGCTTGGCATATTAGTGGGTGAGGCAAGGTATGGCCAATGCTAGGGAAAAAAGGTCATCTTTACAGAAATATCTCCAAACTACCAGCCCATGCTGTGCCAGCTAAGATCATTCAATGACTTAAGTGTCTTCTGTCACCTGATTCTTTACAACTAGAAAGTGAGAAGGGCCATACTTAGAGAAAGTATAATGATACAGCTTTCTTTCATTGTTCACTTTTAGGTTCTTAATCATCAGATAGAGCCAGCTAGATGGCATAATGGATAGAGCACTGGGCCTAGAGGTAAGACATCATGACTTAAAATACAGGCCCACACACTAACTGTGTGACCCTGGAGAAGTCACTTAACCTCTCTCTGCTTCAATTTCTCCAACAGTAAAAGGAGCTAATAATAGCTTCTAGGGATGTGCTATAGTAAGGTCTAACTGGCTCAGGAAAGCTGATTGTTAAATTCTTGGTGTTAGCATTTATAATATAGAAATTGTCAAACAACGTTTGATTATTTTGTTGATTGTCTAGACTTAAGAAAGGGATGGAGAAAATATTAGTAATTCAGACTAAATTTAAAAATGTGACCTGGGTTTTCAGAAAGCCAGTTGTTAAATCTTTATCAGCACCTCTCTATCAAATCATGAAACTTAATGACCTCAAATCTCTCTGTCTTCTGAATATACTGACTAAAATTCATACATTAGAAAGCCATTCTTTAAATGACAAAATCCTCTCTTTCAAAACAACACATTTTAGGGTAGTTAAGTAAGCCATGATTAATTACTCACCAAATATTTCTATGAGGGACAGTTTGGTCATACTATAAGGGTGCTGGATTTGGAATAAGGATTTCTAGGTTGAGATCTCAGCTTTAACATTTACTTTCACTGTAATTTTAAAATATATGATGTCAATTAGAAGATAGTAGATATAAAGATTTTTTAAAGAAAGTCACCTACCTATGTGACCTTGAGAAAGTCATAAGCCAAAGTTTGTATCTCCACATACAAGGATCATAATATGTATATATTGCCTACCTCACAAGGTTGTGTGAAACGTCTTATATAAACAAGCTTTCAGGAGTTACAGAAATATGAGTAATTAGCAGTTAGTTTGCTCTAAGTGACAGGTTACTGAAGAAATTATAGTTTTGATGAGTTAGAGAAAGTTAAGAGTTGGCATGGCCAGTGCTGGAATGGCCCATTTGGCATCATGAAAAGACTGGGCATCTGAAAGGAGTGCTTGGAGGAATGAGCTGGATATGCAAAAATGAAATAAGAGGAAAAATACATAGAGCCAGCACTGGACTTTGAATCATGCAAGCTGTTTCAGGCTAATTAAAAAGAAGTATCCTATGCATATATGAATGGCTGGATAAGTGAATAAATGCATGAATGAATGAAAATAATCTGTTAATTTTTATGTGGCAGATATTCTGTTAAATGTTGGAAACACAAGTATTAAAAGAGAGAGAGTTTATGTCCTCAAGAAACATATTCCATTAGAAGAAGACAACACATATAGGGAATGGTGGCAAAGGAAGGGAGTTTTGGTCTAAGGAATCAAAGTTATGATGAGTTAATGTATAGAGGACATTTTCATGTCCTCTATGGAAATAATGGTATTTTTTTTATTATGGTACCTAGAAAGATATGGAAAGGGCAGAGGTGGGCACAGCAGGCAACAGACTGAATGAGATATGAAGACAAAGTATGGTCTGCATTCAGCTAGTAGATATAAGTAGGATACTAGTAGGATAAGTGGCTTAGTTTACACTCACCTAGGCACCAATCAACTAGGCTGGACTCTAAAGTACAAACACCAAAATAAGAATAAATAACTTTCCCAATGACTGAGAACAAGAATTTTGTAGATCTAGAATGTGATGGTCCAGGTATTAGAGCAAGAACAAGAGACTGGAAGACAGGAAGACAGACAGGAGAAAGAGGGAAACAATATAAAGCATTAGAAAGAGACCCAGACTGGGATAAGAAGGGATTAATTTCAGGCCCAGATCTGGGAAAAAACAAAAGACAAACAAACAAAAATCCTTAGAACTTTGGGAAATGCACTCTGGGTCGCAGTTTCCCAAATGTAAAAATGAAGCGATCATATGAAATTACCTCCAAGCTAACCTTCTAGCTCTGATTTGCTGGTTCAATGAAGAGCTGTTAGGTCTATTTCTGCCCATTTATAACTCTCTATAAAGCTCCTGGCACTGGTCCAACTACTGTTTTCTGTTTATTCTCCTATACTCTCTGTCTCTGTCTCTGTCTCTCTGTCTCTCTCTCTCTCTTTCCCTTCACCAAAATGCCTTAGCCAAAGAGGCTTTCACAGAGAGGGAGGGAGGGGGAAGAGAAGGGAGAGGACACAAGAGAGAGCTACTTCTGAATTTTGCTTCCAGTCATGGGGAAAGTAGAGCAATAAAGGGTCTCCATCAGCTGAATAGCTCTCTAAAGGCAGAGAGGAAGTGGTCCAAATTAACCCTGATAGAAAACTTAGCACTCGGCACTCCACGGTATACATCTAGAGTGAAATCCATTTGAAAATACTCTGCCACCAAATCAAGCCGTTCATTCCCATTAACGACCCATCACATACAGTAGGTATTCTTGGCTCATGCTATTATGCCTCTGGGTTATTGTTTTAAATTTGAGTCATTACAACAAATTACTGTACTTAGCACTTCTCAAGGAGCTCTGTGGACTTATTGTCACTCAGAAGTCCTTCTCATTCCCCTCTTCCTGAGACATGCCTGAGAACGACAGAAGCAAACCAGTCTATTCCAGATGTTCACAGGGACACCAGAGAATTCTGAAGATTGGTTCTATTGGCTGACAACCACAAAAGGAAATTTGGTTATCTCCAAATACAAGATGCCCAGGCTACCCTTCTTTTTCCATGCCTACTGGTAGGGAAAAACAGGGAGAATTTGGAGCTTATTTGGAAGGAAGGAAACAGGTATTTGTTAAGTGTCAGCTGTATGCTACTAAGTGCCTACACTGTGTCAAACACTTCAGAAACTTTATTTCATTTTATACTCATAATAACCTAGGGAACTATTATTAACCTGATGGAGAAATTGAAGTAGAGAGGTTAAATGACTTACCCAGGGTCACACAGCTAGTGTGTGAGCCTTTCTTTTAAGTCAAGATGTCTTCATTCTAGACCCAGTGCTCTATCCATTATGCCACCTAACTAGCTCTGTTTGATGCTTAAGAACCTAAAAGTGGACGGGGAAAGAAAATCAAAGAAAGCATACAAAATGAGAAAGTATGCTAAATGAGAATATATACCAGAAAATACGGATTGAACAGAGCTTTACCATAAGATATCTCAGCTCAACCAAGAGAGAGGCCCAGATATCACCTGAAGGGGAAATTATCTAACGTCTTTAGCATAGCGAGCTTGGGATAAGGGCTTAATAGACACTGCCATTGCTTTTCATGTCATCTTCTTGTCCCAGTCCGTTTCTCCCTTCAGCAAAATTAAGAGAAGTTGGTATCATGCATCTTCTGTTTTGAAACTGAAAGCACCCTCAATTTCCCATCTCCCCTGCTCTCACAAACACGGCCCAGCCCCGCACCAAGACAAGGGGCATTGTGTAACCAACCTATACTAGGGAGGAGAGAGCTCCGCATAACTGAGCTCCTTGAGTCAAGGGTTCCACTACAATCCATGTCTGATAGAATCTAAGTTCTTAGAGTGCTGGGACAGATTCCTCTTGGTCTTCAAATCTCCAGCTCCTTTAACTTGTCTTGGTAGTTAATAAATGTCTGTTGATCTGAATCAAACAAAACAAACTAATATGGTAAACTATTTCAGCAAATGAGATAATATAAGTAAAACACTTAATACAATGCCTGTCACATAGTAGGTGCCCAAAAAAATTATTTGTTCCCTTTTGATAGGTGCTTTTAGCCCTCTGGTCAATTTCTTTCCTGAATATGTATTTACATATTTTAGAATTCTTTCCCCATAATCTATAGCACCCAAAGTGAAATTCTCCTCTCTTTCCCTTTTTCCTTTGGTTTTAAAGAGCGCTCCATAAATTCTAGTGATGTACTTTATCCATTCTTCCTTTCCCATGATCTTGGCAATTGGCCCCAAAAGTCCTTTGTTATGCTGTGAGCAGAAGACAGATTTGCTACTGCAAGAGCAAATGCTCTTTCACTCCAAAACTTTGTATGATCTTTTTTTTTTTAACAGCAGTTTATTTTATCAATAGTAGAGTTGTTATGGCACAGTGGAAAGAGCATTGAATTTCAAGTTGTAGCTCTTGAGCTGAAAAACACCTTAGAGATAATCAGGTCTAAACTTTTCATTTTATGAATAAGGAAACAAAAGCCCAGTGCAATTAAGGGACTCACCCAAGGTCAGTTATTAAGTAGCAGAGATGGGGTTTGACTGAGCTTTTGACCTCAAATCTAGTGTTTTTTCACTGGTTATTTCCTGTGTCTGGAATTCTGTCCTTCCTCAGCTCTGCCTCTTGGCTTCCTTAGAATCTCAGCTGAAATCCCACCTTCTATATGAAGCCTTTCTGGGCTTCTTTAACACTAGTGACTTCCCGATGAGGTGATCTGCAGTGCCATCCTCTAGACAGATACCTGCTCACATATTGCCTTCCCTATTAAACTGTGAACTGTTTGAGAACAAGCATTATTTTTTATAGCCCCAGTGCTTGGGCCTACCACAGGGATTGTAGGACCTGGCACACAGGAGGAGCTTACTAAATGTTTGTTGATCTTCATGTCAGAGGACCTAGCTTCAAATCCTATTTCTTTTGCCTATTATTACTGTCACCTTGGGGAAGTCACTTAACCTCCTTAGGCCTCAGTTTCCTCATCTCTAAAATGGGAAAGTTAGGGGATCTCTGAGATTTATTCCATCTCTACAAGCTATGATTTCATGGTTTTATGGTAATTCTTTCCCTATGACCTCACTCACGGCTCTGCCACTCCAAAATTCCTGCTCCATGAACATTAGAATATTCCCATCAGCATAGTCCTTTTTAGGAATGAATTAAACATACTGACTTTTTCATCTCCTCATGTATTGCTTCCTTCAATGGAATGTAAGCTCTTTGAGGGAGAGAACTATTTCATTTTCTACTTCACATAATAGAGTAGGCATTTAATAAATGCTTATTGGTTGATTGATTCTGATTTCATTTGGGGGGAAATGGAATCAGCTAGCCAACATGCAAATATTTTCCAAATCCATGAATTAAGTCATAACTTACCCTTCTCTTTTCAATGCTGAATGATCATAGTTCCTTAATCTTTTTTTTCAAAAATTATAAATAAGCTAACTAAACCTCCTCCTCTCACATAGTACCTCAGTCACTTCACCCACACACCAGGACCCATACCCTCTTCAGATGCTGATATACTGACAAACAATTTACATTCAACCATTGCAAGCCAGTTGTAACCACCATCTAAAAGTTGTGAGGTCTCTACTACATTTCCCCAGTTTTTCAATGATCACAGAATTATAGAACTTCAGAATTGAAAGAGACCTCTTTTAGCCTAATGCAAATATAAACATCCCTACCACAACATAACCCCAAGAGGTCATTTATCCTCTGCTTGAAACCTCCATGAAGAAAAAGCTTGCTATCTCCCATTTTTGGATAACTCTTAAATGTTAAAAGGTGTTTCCCCCATTGTATTAAGGCTAAATTTTCCTCTTTGCTACTTCTGTCCACTACTCCTGACCCAACCCTTTGTGACCAAGCATGACAAATCTGTTCAGTCTTCCATATGGCAGCCCTTCAAGTATGTGAGCACACAAGTATATGTCCTCCCTAAATCTTCTTTGCTCTATGCTAAACATCTTTTAAAGGATCCTCATATAATGCAATCTTGAAGCTCTCTACCATCCTCGTCACCATCCTTAGGATGCACTCTAGCTTATCAATAATCTTCCTAAAGTGTGACTTCTAGAGCTGAACACAATACTCCAATGTGGACTGACCAGAGAAGAAGATGAATAGACTCTTACCTCTCTCTTTCTCTTGATGCTATGATTCCCTTAATGTAAACCAAGATTGCTCTGATTTTTTGTTATTTCTATGTTGTGCCATTGAGTCATACTGAGCTTGCAGGTCACTAAACCCAATTGGTCTTTCTTCAAAAAAGGAAAAAAAACAAACATGTTGCCAGTCCATGCCTCATTCTTGTGGAGCTGATTTGTTTTTTAACCCAAGAGGATGATTTTATATTTCATTTTATATTTATATATATATTCATTTTATATTTCATTTACATTTCATTTTACACTACTTGGCCCATTATTCTGACCTCTCAGAATTTGGATCATCCAGTGTGCTTAAGTCTCTCCTGACTTTTATGTCATTAGCAAATTTGACATGCCTGACATCTATTCCTTCACCAAATTCATTGATAAAAATGTCAAACAGCACAGGATCAAAGCCCCATCCCAGAAATGCTCCAGTAGAGTTTACCCCCCAAGTTGACATTAATCACTATTAACTATTAATAACCACACTTTGGATCCGGTCATTCAACCATTTCTGAATAGATCTAGCTCCAGCTTAGATCTCTCCATTTTTGTTTTTGTTGTTCAGAAAGGTAAATTCTTGAGAGATTCTGCCAAAGGCATTCCTGAAATCTAGGTTTACTTTATAAATGGTGTTACGTATTAGATGAATGTTTCTTTTTTATTGTGGTTTTGGGTATGTACATACATAGAGAGACTTAGCTCTTAGTATGTATTTGTGCGTGACTACCATGAATCTCAAAGATTCACAGAAGCCCTACACCAACCTGTAGTGCCAATGCAATATTCACAGAGTCAACAGTGACTGTGAATATGCTGGTGTTTTCTCAATCATCAAATATAACAGATTCTCCAGATATAAGACAGAAGCAAAGCATTTATTCAGACACTAGAAAGCCAAATACCAACACCAGGAAACTGAATCCATTATAACAACATAGAATCAACCACAATCCAGCAAAGAGTCACACCATCCTTTGGCCTTCCCACAAAGCAACACTAACAAGCCTAGCTGTATTCCTGGGTGTGCCCCCACCCCCTTCCATCTTCTAGCTGCTCTGGCTCCCAGCTTCCTGTGGTCTCTGCTCCACCCTTCAGCAAACTCCTCCCACCACAGGCTCCATGTGATTACATTCAGCCTAGAAGGGAGCAGGGAATATCATCAAAGCAGGGAAAGTCTTCAAATTCCTATTACCCTTACACAACCCTGGAGGATAACCCAGTCCAGAGACAAATCTGCTAAAGTGGCTTTGCAGGCACAAAGCAAAATTATTCAGTTCAAAAATGTCTGAATTTTTTTTTTAACTGGCAAGAAGCCAGTTTCCTTCACCAGTAAACTACTTGAAGGCAGTGTGACTTAGTGGGAAGAGATTTGTCCTTGAAGACAGTAAGATCTGGTTTCAAGTACTGCTCTGGAGCAAACTGGCTGGGTGACCCTGGGGAAGCCACTCTCTGTGCTCTAGATAAACACGTTACAGGGAGGGGGGCCAACTTAAACTTGTAGAGGGAATTTTTCTCACCTAGATGTTCCTTATACCAATAAAACCACAAGCCTAGACACTATACCATTTTATGTCATAATTAAATATATACTAGGCCCTCAGCCTTCAATAGTTTGAATAGATCTCAAGTCATTCCAGGTGCCTGAAAATGATGCACTTATATGGAAATTAGGGAGGGTGGTACAAGGGCTATTTTCTCCCATCACAGCAGAATCCCATAGGATCACAGACCATAGATTGAGATCAAGAAGTCAGAGGTGACCTGGCAAAGCACCTTCCTTTTATAGAAAAGAAAACTGTAGCCCGGGGATGTTGCCACTTACCTAAGATCGCACAATAGTAAACATCAAAAGCAGGATTGAAACCTAGGTCCTCTTTCCACCTCTCTTTCCATCATGCCACCTCTAACCTTAGGCAAAGCTGTGAAATTGGTCCTCAGCATGTGAAATCAGGAGTGACCTGGCTTCTAATTGCATTTTGGACTCACTAGCAGTTGATGAATTACTTTGTCACTTTTAGCCTGAGTTTTCTCATCTGTTAAGTGGGGATATTTGCATTACCTACCTCGTAGGGCTGTTGCAAGGATCATATGATGTAAAAATATTTAATATTTTGAAGTTTGGAAACTTTGAAAGTCTACATATATGTCAACTATTATTTTTATCTCCCCCTTTTCCACCCTCTCAATAATGCCCCACCATCATTTTTCCAGTTCATTGCTACTTATGATTGCTATTAAGGTATATTATTATTTTTAATAAGATTATTAGTAAGACAAAATATCTGCATCTAGATGGCATTGGATAGAACACTGTGCCTTGAGAAAGGACGATCTGAGTTCAAATTTGAATGAGACACTTACTAGCTGTGTGATCCAGAGTAGGTCATCTAATTTTTGCCTTGACACCACCATGACAGTTTTCCATTAAGGGAGGCTGTAACTTGTAGAATCTATGCATGGAAACCATTGTTATAAGATTAAACCTGATGTTTTTGAGGCCATCGTGACAGTTTCCCCTTAAGGAAAATCGTAAGCTTATTGAACATACTCATTAATAAAAAAAAACAAAAACCCACTGACAAAAACATTTTGAAAGGTCAGTATAGCTATGTTCCCCAAATGATATTTTGTCTACCATCAGCTTGTTTTATTCTCCCTGATAACAACAGCCCCAATAAAAAAATAATAATATTTTGCATTGGCCCTGATACACAATTCAGCCAGCTCTGAAGATACCATCCAAAGTCATAGTACTTTATAAGAATCTCACTCTCAGAAGAACATTTTGGACCATGTTGTCCCCTCCAGGAAGAGCACCTTTCTCTGCTAAAGCACCCCCTTCCTGCTGAATGGGCCCATGTCTCAGTGCCCTCCAAATCCAGCACTGTCTTTAAGTGAATGATATTCTGTCAGTGTGTGCCTGACTTGTATATCAGATCCCCTAACTTCATATTGAACTGACTGCTATTTTTATATGTTATTCTCAGCACCTAAACTCCATTAAGGAGTTTTTTCCTAATGTCTCTGGCTGACCCATGGGACTTTCCTTCAATATTAACTAGGTACCTGGATAAAGACTTATTGTATTGACAACCACACTTACACTGGGAGAATATAATGCTGTGAACCCAGCTGTAGAAAGCAAGGGACAATAGAGGAACCCTATGTCATTCCAAGAAGGACTCCCTTATACCAGACAACTGTCTCAAAAGGCATGGGGACAATAATAGCATCTACCTCACAGGGTCTTCGTGAGGATAAGATGAGATGATTTTTATAAAGCATGTTACAAATTCTAAAGTACTATATATACTCTATAAATGCTAGCTATTATTATTATTTCTTCTAGGAGGAACATTGGCATCTTGAAAGAGAATAGATGAATAGAGAAATGCTTAATTAAAAGGAATGAAGCACTTATTATGACATTTCAAACCATGGTCCCAAGCTAGTGGGGAAACTTTCCTAGCATCCCACAAAACAAATTACATAAATAATCATCAATTTCAAGTAAACATAAGGTCAGTCCTTTGAGTATGCCAGAAGTCATAGAACTTTGGAATCTTATGTAGTGAGGTCCCATGTATTTTGAGGGCTATCTACCACATGTAGCACAGAGGTACTGTTGTGTGACTCCAAGGGCAAAAGAGGTATCTCTGGTGTCTCTTTTCCCTACCTTTCTCTAAGGGGCACTTTGAGTCCAGCCAGGAGGGGAAGCAGGAGGTAGAGGGCAGAAACCAGTCACCATTATGTTCTCGGGGGGAGGGGGTACCAGGCTAGAATTAGATCTATATGGTTTTCAGATTCAAGCTAACGTCTGATCACTGTTTCATTATTGGGGGAAGGAGGACCCCAAGCTTTATATCCAAGGCTTGACTCTCTTCCCACCAAATACCAGTCCCTGTGACAATTGAAAGGATTTGAGAGACATGGTTTGGGGGTAGTTTAGTCGTTTTATTAATAAGGCCAGAAGGTTATTAATTAAAAAGATGATCATGTTTCTCTTAGACCAAAGACAATCATGGCGATGGGCTCACAGTTTATATACCCTTGCAATGAGGGGCTGATGTCACCCATCACCAAATCACCCTTGAACAGAGAAAATATATCTACACCAGACCACTCCCAACTTTGGGCTATCTAGACAAAAGGATCTGCCTCCACCCAAGCTTGAGTAGAACACAATGGGCTTCTCCACCTTAGGTTAAATTCCTAGTAAGGCAGGTGAAGTCTGACCAAAATGAGGGGAGTTACTGCAATCTCATTATCACTAATGTCCTTCAAGAAACTGAAGTTTCAGGACTTAGGAAGAAGGAGAGGGATCTGAATCTCCCTAAGATATTGTCCTCAGTAAACATATATAGCAAATATCAAAGAAACCCAAAAGGGAAAGCACATTTATCTGATTCAATAGTAGAAAAGAAATCAGAGAAAGGATACATGAGAATATAAAAAAGAAAATACAGATTGAAAAGAACTCTCATCCTGGAAGTGAAATATCTCAGTTCAACCAAGAAAGAGTCCCAGATCTCACCCAAAAGGGAAATTCCCTGAAGTCTCCAGTGTAGCACGCTGGGGACAGGAACTTGTTAGAGACTGCCAACTCCTCTGATGTCATCTTCTTCCAGAGTCTTTTCCATCTGTAACTTGAAGCGTAGTTGGCCTTGACCATCTTTTCTCCTGAAGCTAGAAGCCAGACACACACAAAATTCTGAAGAGACTTGAAGACAAGTTGAAGAAACTGAAGAGACTGAAAGGTCTCTTCCACTATTACCAACTCACTCACACAGGTGTAGGGCATTGATCTCCAACAATAAGAAAAGCGTTCCATACCAACAGGCTTTGGGACTGGGGTTATACATAGGTTCTCAAACCTATAAAGGACTGCAGGGATTTATTCAATTCCAACATGGAACAGGAATCTTCTTTACACCTTCCCTAACAAGTGGGTATCCAGTCTATAATAGAAACCCTCTATTCGTGAATAACTGCTCATCTTTCAAGACAATCCATTCTGCATCCAGGCAGTCCTAATTATTAGTAAGTTCCCCTACCCTCTCATATCAAGTAAAAATCTACCTCTTTGTAACATGTGCCCTTTAGGCCTTATTTGTCCCCTCATAGGCCAAACAGCAAGCTTAATCTCTCCTCTGAATGGCAAATGTTTGAATACATTTGTAATATAGTCCCCTGCCCCCCAGTCTCCTCCTCAGAATAAAAAATCCCATGGTTCCTTCAGCTAATCTTATTATATCATGATTTCCAGTCTCACAAAGAGTCTACAAACAGCATCCTGATGTTACACTCCAAGAATTTAGTCTATATCTGATCCCTATAATGAAACCTGAAGGGTGACATATCTTTTCAGCTTTCCCAATATTCAGACTAAAGAGAATGAACTTTGTGATTTTCTTGGGGGACGGGAAAGGGGAAGAATTGTAAAGCACAGAGAGTTCCTTGGAAAGGGTACAAGATATGTGAACATCCTTTCACCTCCTTCAACAGCCTAAAAAATTCTAGCAATCTGACATCTAGAAGAAAATGGGTTTCAGTCATAGAAACATGTGTGTGGAAATTGAGTCATTCAATTTAAAACACCTGCTTTAAAGACATCTCTGAGAGAGAGTCTGCATCTATCCCAGAATTCATAATACAGAAAGATTCAGTGTCTATTATTAAAATGTTAACATCAGAAACTACTAAAGAAATCCCAAGAGATTATAGCTACCCAGTAAAGCTTCACTGAGGGAAAGCCCAATGCAACTCTACTTATCTGTAATATTTTATTTTTATATATTAAAAAGAGAATAATGTTTGGAGGATGACAGATCAACAATTTGGGTTTGCTAATTGGGCTGATAATTCTTCAGGATACCATGAAAAAGAGAGAGAGAGAGAGAGAGAGAGAGAGAGAGACTGCTGCACATGGAAGTATTTATTGATGTATCTGCAAAGACGGGGCCTTTGAAGCCAGTTGGAGTAGTGGGATGGTTAAATCTCCAGTTTCTAACTGGGCTCATCTTTCTTTATTCCTATTAGCATACAGCTTCAGGGGAACAAATGTCTTCCTTGCCAAGAGGTGACATTTTGAGAATGAATAATTTTAAAATACTTACACTTTATAAGAAGTACTTGACACTTTAGAATTTACAAAGCTTTTGCATGCAGTATTTCCTCATTTGATCCTTATACTAATCCTGTGAGGTAGGTAGTATTACTCCAGTTTTACACACAAGGGCACAGAGACTGAGTGAATGGAACCATTTGCTCTAGTTCACATTTAGTAAGTAGCAAGGTTGAGGCTAGAACCAATTCTTCCAACTTCTAGGACAGTGATTTTCACCAAATTTCCATATACTAAATACCTGATGGTGATGCTTTAGGTCAAAGTTAAAAGGGAGAATATGAAAAATAAATTAATTAACAAAAAAAAAAAGACTAACGTTAGTCTCTCAAAAATCTTCTATCCGGGGCAGAGCCAAGATGGCGGAGTAGAAACAGCTCATCCAAGCCACTCTGCCCCCAGATTCCCCCCAAACTATGTAAAAGGGGACTCTGAACAACTTCTGGAGCCCCAGCACCCACAGAACGACACAGAGAAGCTAACCTCCCACTGAGGACAGCCCAGCAGCCCTGCAGGAAGGACCAGCACAGCGGTCTGGGAGCCGGCAGCGTGCAACGAGCAGAGCGCAGGAAGCGGAGCCAAGCGGAGCCCAGGTCCATGTGAGCCGAGGTTTTAGCCCAAGGGCAGCAGGGCCAGCAGCTGACTGGAGGAACCCCAGAACACCAGCAGCCGGGGCGACTCCAAAATTATCAACATAGACATGCCTAGGACAAAGTAAGAGGTTAGTGTCCTATGGACTTTGGGACCTGTATTTGGGGGAATGCGTCAGCTCCCTCCCCTGGGGGCGAGAAGCCGCTGAGGAGACATGCCATTTTGTAGTTTTCAGAGGCAGCTCCAGCTCCTGGCCTGTGAATTAATTGTAGGGAGATCCAGCGATCAGTCTTGGGGGGTAATCGCTCTTGCTTTAACCTCCCTGGATCTGGATTGTGATCTAGGGTGGAAGTCGTGGGTGGGTTTACAGATTGCCAGAAACGGAAGTTGCCCCCCACATGTTCAGGACGAAAATTCCTCTATCTGGCCTTAAAGCCATAGTGTGGCAACAAGCCCAAAAGTCAAGTAATTAAGTGGCAACATGCCAAGGCAAAGGAAACAGAAAAATGCAACCCTAGACTCCTATTTTGGGGGCATAGAGCGGGAAAAGGACTGTGAGGTCAGAAGTCCTGCTCCAAAAGCCCCAGGGGAAAACATGAGCGGGTTGCAGGCCATAGAGGACCTTAAGAAGGACTTTAAAAATCAAATAAGAGAAGTGGAGGAAAAATTGGAAAGAGAAATGAGAAGGATGCAGGAAAAGTATGAAATGAGGGTCAACAGCCTGACTGAGGAAAACAACACCTTAAAAAATAGACTAACTCAAATGGCAAAGGAGGCCCAAAAGGGCAATGAGAGAAGAATGCCTTAAAAAGTCGAATTTGCCAGATGGAAAAAGAATCTCAAAAGTTCACTGAGGAGATTCATTCCTTCAGAGTTAGACTGGAGCAAATGGAAGCTAATGACTTTATGAGAAATCAAGATGCTGTTAAGCAGATCCAAACAAATGAAAGATTAGAAGGCAATGTGAAATATCTCATGGGAAAAACCACTGACCTGGAAAATAGATCCAGGAGAGACAATTTAAAAATTATTGGACTACCTGAAAGCCATGATCAAAGAAAGAACCTAGAAATCACCCTTCAAGAAATTCTCAAGGAAAATTGCCCTGATGTTTTAGATCCAGAGGGCAAAATAGAGGTTGAAAGAATCCACCGATCACCTCCTGAAAAAGATCCCAAAAAGAAAACTCCCAGGAATATTATAGCCAGGTTCCAGAATCCCCAGATCAAGGAGAAAATACTACAAGCAGCCAGGAAGAAACAATTTCAATATTGTGGAAACACAATCAGAATAGCCCAGGACCTGGCAGCTTCTACACTGAGGGATCGAAGGGCATGGAATATGATATTCCAGAGGGCAAAAGAACTGGGAATGAACCCAAGGGTCACCTACCCAGCAAAACTGAGTATTTTGTTTCAGGGGAAAATATGGTCATTCAGTGGAATAGAGGACTTTCAAGCATTCTTGAGGAAAAAACCAGAGTTGAATAGAAAATTTGACATCCAGACACAAGAAGCAAGAGATGCCTAAGAAGGTAATCAGGGAAAAGAAATCAAAAGGAACTTATCAAAGTTGAACTATTTACATTCCTATATGGAAAAGCAATAACTGTGACTGATGATATCTTTCTCACTATGAAAATAATGGAAGAAGGGTGTGTGGTCATATGAATACATATGTGAATGTGTGTGTATATGGTTACAGTTATATATGGATAGAGGGCATAGGTTGAATTTGTTGGGAAGGGAGAATACTCAAGGGATGAAATTATGAGGTGAGAGAGGAAAGTGGCAAGAGGAGATGGGGAGAGACAGGGTAGGGTAAACTATCTCATGTAGAAGAAGCAAGGGGAAGTGGTTGCAAAGGAGGGGGAGAATAGGAAGGCAAAAAGGCAAAACCACATTCACATTGAATTTGGTTCAGGGAGAAAATGACATACATACTAAATGGGATATCTCAACCTGCAGCAGAATAGGGGGAAGGGGGATGAGAGGAGGGATGATGGATGGGAGGGCATCCTTGGGGGGAGGGGAGGTTGGAAGTACCCACTATAGAAGAGGGACAGGATCATGTAGGGAATGGACCAGGTGGGGGTGGGATGAGTGGGAGGGAATTATAAGCAGCCTTGTACAATATATCTACTATGATAATGTTTTGCATAGCTAGACATGTACAACATATACTGAATTACTTATCTCCCAGAAGGAATGGGTGACAAGGGAGGAAGGAAATGGATCTGAAATTCGAGGTCGTAACATTAAATGTTTCAAATATATATAAATACTATTATTAATACTCTTTTGCTTGTAATAGGGAGATAAGATGTGCAGGCATTGGGACACAAAGATTCACCTTCCTCTAATGGAAAAGTCGATGGGGGTATGGGAGAAGGTATGGGAGAGAGCAGATTGGAGGAAGCGATATCTTGTGGGACTACTATTCTGGGAGGTTGGGTAGGGGAATAATGGGGGGAAATGATTGTAACTCAAAATCTGGCAGAAATGAATGATGTAAAACAGAAGTTAATAAAGCATTTGTTTAAATAAATAAATAAAATACTAAAAAAAAATCTTCTATCTGTGCACCTTGGACTTTTCTGTGTCTTAATTTTCTTATCTATAAAATGGAAATAGAAGGGAAGGGAATAAGGGGGAAAGTGATAAGCATTTATAATGTGCCTACTATGTGACACTTTTTTAAAAACACTTTTTTTAAAACAAACATTTCATTTGATCCTCACAACAACCCTGCTCAGTAGGTGCTATTATTATCCCAATTTTAAAGGTGAGGAACTGCGGCAAACAGAGGTTAACTGGACTTGTTCAGGGCCACATAGCTAGTAAGTGTCTGAAGTTGTACTTTGAACTCAGGTTAAGAATATGTGTGCAGCTCAGTTACCTTTTAGTATGACAGTCTGAAAAGTATGTGCAGGTTCAAGGTAATCTTTGTGGCAGTATCTTTTAAAAGCCACCACCCTATCAGAGGCTTCTCTTTTAATATACCCAAACCAGTTGTTTTTGTTTAGTTGTTCTACTCATCTCCAGTTCTTCATGACCACATTTGGGTTTTCTTGGCAAAGACACCATAGTGGTTTGTCATTTCCTTCTCCAGTTAATTTTATAGATGAGGAAACTGAGGCAAATAGGGTTAAATGACTTGCCCAGGGTCGCATAGCTAGTAAGTGTCTAAGACCAGAGTTGAACTCACAAAGAGAGTCTTGCCAAGGCTCAACCCCCAAACTCAGAAGACTCATTAATTCAAAGTAATGACATTTAATTTAACAGAATAGCAGGATAAATTCCCCCCACCCTAAGATGGTTGATGATCTTTGAATACAAGTACTATCTTGCATTTGTAGTTGCATTTTCAGCGCTTAGCTTGACATAGTATCTAGGACATAGAAGGCATTTAACAAATGCTGCACATTCTAGGCATTTAATAAATTTTTATTAATTGTTTGTTTGATTGATTAAACATTCTCCCACCAATTCACACACCACTGGTGTCTAGACACCTCAACGTTTCTAGGATTATGCTTCAGATTAAATACTTCTCTGGTTCTAAATCTCCTGTCTAATATTTCTTCACAAAGTTGCTGATGGCATCTAATATACTGTCTTCTTACCTAAGCTATGACCTGCTAATGTCATCATTAGGCTGCCTTTTCAGTTAAAGTTGCTTGTCTGTTGAATGGCTTGATACTATCTAATGCTTTTCCATTGAATTGCTAACAGTCTACTTCTCTGAGGAGTTACTACTGCCACCTCCTGTTTCTCTTCTGAATTGAGGCAGTTAGCCAGCTGCTTTTTTATAGGGAAGTATTTTCAGTTCTTTTTGTGAGTCAGAACCTCAGCAGTACTTGGGCAGCACAGCAAAAGTGCCCCAGATCCAACCTATATTTTTTTAATATTTTCCCTGTTTTTGTTGGTTTTTACATTTGCCAGTAGAACGTAAACTCTTTTAGTAAAGGCATTATTTTGTTTTATTGTTCTAGCCCCAGCTTGAAGTGTGATGTAATGTGCATAATACATGATTAATACATTAATCATTAATACATTAATTAATACATTTTATCAAATAAAATTTGCATCAATCTCAGAGTTCCCACAAGTCCACTTATGGAATTTATTCAACAAATGCATTCCTTTAACGTTCCATAGTTCCCCATACCATTAGCCATGGTGGTCCACCAACCAACAGGGTCATGCTGATCATACTGAAGTATCATAGAGACATGCTAGAGAGGAAAAGTGTGGGGGAACTAGAACTGATAACCTCTATTCAAGCTATAATCAAATCCCTTCCCTTTATGATGATTCATTACATCCACCACAGAGTTGCTGTGAAGAAAGTACTTTGTTAAACCTAAAGTTCCATAGAACAGGTGATAGGGACTAGAACCATGAACACATTGGCATAGGAAATGCCCAGAGAAGTGAGTTCCATCTATTAATCTATCAATCTATTAATTATCTATTATGTAAGCTGGCACCTTCTTTGCAACTTATAGCCTCAGAGTGTTGCTTAAAATCCTGAGAGGTTAAATGACTTCACCAGTCTTCCTACATCCAAGGTTAGTTTTCTAAACACTACGTCATGATGTTTCTCACCTCAGAAATATGAGTTATTGTTATTGCAATTATTGTGATTCCATTATAAGATTTGCCACAACCTATGAATGGTCTCAATCAAAACATTCAAGGACGATAAACTCCTTGATTTACCTAAAATACTTCTCTGTGGTAGCTCTTAGAACATCTGCTACTTACATCACTGCTCTTTGTTAAGCCACTTAAATGTAGCCAACTGGATTCTTATTTCCTGCTATTCAAAACTTTTATAGATGTAATCACATGTCAAATCCCACCTTCTTTGGAAACAGACCAGCGGACCAGGTAGGAATATATGGGAAAACATAGAGATTTTTAATATCAACAAAAAACCATGGATACTAATTCCATGCTGTTAACAAGTTAACAAGTAACATCATCAAATCATAGAAGTGAGAGTTAGAAAGGGCCTATTAGTCCATTCCTCTTTCCTCTATCCAGTGAAGCATCAGTTCTTAAAGCATATTAACCAGGGCAACAGATGTCAAAGCATTCGGTCCTATGCCGCAGATTGAAAATATAATTTCACAGCCATGAGATCAACTTCCATCTCATCTAAGGGATAATAATGGTAACATATGGATATTATTTTGAGGTCTAAAACCAAGAAGATATATTTTAAAGGGTATCTCATTTTCTGTTGGTCAAATGGGTCTTCTGTATGAAAAGAAACAAGAAGGAAGATCAAATACTGATTGACTTATATACCCAGTTCCTTAACTCTACACTACAATTAAGGAGTAATACAGTTGATTTGAAATGAATTTTAAAGATTAGAAGGGAATGGAGAGTACTAGAAAGGATTTAACAGACTGAGAAAATGTTAAAGGTAGAAGGTACCTAGGTCATCTCCTTCATTTTACAAATTGAGAAACTTAGATTCAGAGAGATGAAAACAATCTATCTAGCATCATTCAATAGTTTATTGGTAAAACTGGGGATAGACCCCAAGTTTTCTGACTTCCAGTCCAGAGATATTTTCTGCTACACAATATTGGGTTTTTTTCTGTTTTTCTTTCAAAAAGAATTTCACACTGAATAACCCAGACAAGAGGCTAGAGGGAAAAGAAGATTTTATATATGTGTTTAATTTTTTTTAAAAAACAACAACAAATTTTAAAGCAAAATAAATCACGTTTTCCAATTCTAGAAAATAATTCAAGAACTTTATATGGTAATATAGCAAATCACAGTCAGTAGCTTTTGTTTTTCCTAATGCAAAAGATATTTACTAAGGACCTACAAAGTCCTAAGCAAATTACCTTTCTTCTTCTAAACACTACCTCCTCCATCTTTCCCCTTGCCTCACACCTAATAAACTTTTTCTTCAACCTTACAGCAACCTTCAGTTCTCCCATACCGCCTTGTTCTCTTAGTTTATCACTCATGTTTTGGCTTCCTTTGTCTTCCTTCATATAAGGTACTGTCATATGACTGTGAATCCCTCACCTATTTGTCCTTTGGTTTTTCAGGTTCTGTTAGTCCTCAACCTTGGGTCATCCACAATATCTGCAAGTTGCTGAATACTGCTGGAGGAAGTATATAAAGGGGTTGACTTGTTCCAATATAAACATTACCTAATTTCAAATGGATTCTCACTGCTGCATGGCAATTCTTTAACTCACCTTTTATCAACTATCATGTTCCCTAAGTGACTGCTATAAAACTTCTCTTGATTCAAACATTCAATAACACCATCATCCCTTTCTCTTATCTTTCATTGAATTATTGAGAAAATAGAAGCCATCCAATATGAGATCTATCTCATACATAGAAAGCTTTCTCTCTTTCCCTAGAATCTCTGGCTTCCTGAAATGCTCAGCTTAATCTCAACATTATGTACAAGGATTTATTTGATCCACCCAGCTGCTAGAGGCTGACCCCCCAAAGTTATCTTATATTTGATACATAGGTATATGCATGTGTATATATAGGTATGTGTATATATATATATATATATATAATACATATGTGTGTGTCTGTCTGTGTATGTGTGTATGTATGAGTGTGTGTATATATGTGTGTATATATGTATATTCCTATATGTATACTTATATCCCTATATGTTTGCATGTTATTTCTCCCATTAGAATGTAAACTTTTTGAAAACAAGAGCTATCATGTTTTTTTTTTTTATTTATTTCTCATTGCTTAGCGCAGTACTTGGGACTTAATAGTTAGATAATAAGTATCTCTTGATTGATTAACTGATCTCTCCTATGATTTGTTACAATATAAATTCACCTTGCCTAATTTCAAATGTCTGCATGGCAGTTCTTTAACTCACCTTTTCAAAATATTTTGCATGTGCAATCATCCTTTCCTCTTTTACTCCCGTCTCTGAGGATAGCATGGCCCTTCCCCTGTCCTTGGCCAATGCTTCTACTCATACCTCTGATCCCATCTTTACAAGACTGTACCCACAGTTATTTCTCTCTCACACACATTTTCTGTTGGTCCCTATCTATCAACTCCTTAGGTCTCCCTCATCCTTAAAAATTCTCACCTGTCCTTGCCATTCCCTATAGCCCCTTCCCCCATGCACATCTATATAATCAGCCCTAATCAGCATACTAAGTTACAGCCTTACATATGTGGCTAATTATCTTCTCTTCATTAATTGTTTCCAATTTATTTTGTATGTAGTTGTTTGCATGCTGTTGCCCCCCTTAGATGGAGAGCTTCTTGAAGGCAGGATCTGGTTTTGTTTTATTTTGTTTTGTTTTTTGCCTTTCTCGTGTCCCCAACACTTTAGTACTGTGCCTGGAATATAGTATGCACCTTAAAATGTTTATTGATTGACTGACATTGATTGTAAAATACATCCACCTGGATGTCTTGCTAGACCCTCAAATTCAACAGGTTTAAAACTGAATTCTCCAACTTTCCTTCTAATCCTATCTACCTCCAGGTTTCCAATTTCTGTAGAGTGTATCACCATCTTCTCAGTCGCCCAGGTTCACAATTTCAGAATCATCTGTGATTCTTCCCCTTTCTTTGTCTCACTCTACATCCAATCAGTTGTCAACAGCTCTTGATTCTATTTCCATAACTACATTTCTCACATCCATCCCTTTTTCTCCACTCATACACACTATCATCATGGTAGTCTAAGCTCTTATCATTTTTATTGATAATTGCCTCCTACCTAATCTCACTGCCTTCACTGTCTCCTCTCCCCAGTCCATCTTTCACTGTCAAAATTATCTTCTTCAAGAACATAAATTGAGAGGGGAATTTTCTATAGTTGCTGAGGTCTTCTTGTTTGCATATAATATTGCGCTGAATGCATAAGGCACTCAAGTGTTGCAAAGCCTACTAAATGAGATCCATAATCACTCAAATTAATTAAGCCTATCTTTGTGGGGAAAATCAAGCAGATGAAGAATTCTTATTGTTCAGACTATGCTATATATTCAAATGGCCAACCCCTAAAGTTGTATGTATATGCTAGATAGACTCTGTTCTATTATGCATTGCAGATCAACAGTTCCAGAACTGAAAGGAAGGATGAAAATCACCTAGATAGTATTAGGTAAGTTGCATGGTGATTTTAATGATTCCTACTCCAAGTTCTCCTTGAAATAAAGTCTTTTTAACACCCCTACAAAAAAGAACATAGTTACTCTCTAAACTTCCAGTGTCTCCCCATTCAATTCAATTTGCACTGTTGAGCACCTACTATGTGTAAAGCATTGTTCTAATTGATCAGTCATTTTTCATTTGTGTCCAACTCTTCATGACCCCATTGGGGGTTTTCTTGGCAAAGATACTGGAGTGATTTGTCATTTCCTTCTCCTGATCATTTTACAGAAGAGGAAACTGAGACAAACTTCTGGTTATTGAACCTACAACGACAAAGATTAAAAAGACCAAGCTATTCTCAAGGACTTTCTGTTCAATAAGCAAAAGGAAGCTTAACCCAAGGTCTGTGAGCTTACCAAGGTCTATTGAGCTTGTTTTGATACATCTGGTTTCCTTTGTGATCCCATGCATTTTATTTGATGCATCTGAAAAACATTATTTTGGGAAACGCTCCACAGACTTCTTAAGACTACGAAAGGGGTCTAGCTCTTGGAATAGGGGATACACTATGTAAACAGACAAGAAAATGTGAAATCAGATACAAATTCCTTAGCTTGGAATTTTATGTTCCCTGTACTTTAGTTTCAATCTACCTCTATCCTTTGTTTCATAGTACTCAATGACATGAACTCTATAGTCCAATCAAATTGGGCTACCAGGTGTTCCTCAAAATTCAACGAGCCATCAGATGCTCTCATGTATTCTCATCAATTGTTCTCCAGGCCAGGAAAGAACTCTCTTCTCATCACTCTCTTCAAATTTTCCTCAAACTCAGCTCAGGTGCTGCCTTCCCAGTGAAGCCTTCTCCTATTCCTCCAACTGTCAATGCTCTTCCTATGACTGCATTTTACTGGTGCACCATTGATCTTGGAGCATCTGTCCTTTGCCTTCTTTAACTAAATTTACATCATACTTTTCTACATACTCATCATCCCTAAAAAGGGATCATATGACCACAAATTTAGAGCTGAAAGGAATCTTGCAGACCACCTCTTTAACAGATGAGGACTGAGGTCAAAGAGGTCAAGTATGACTTGCTCAAGGTCACACAGGTAGTAACTAGCAGAGGTAAGAATTTGAACCCAAGTCTTCTGACTCCAAATCCTTCATATGGTGAATCCTGATGTCTTTAAATTTTGTTGTTATTCAGTCCAATTCTTCCTGATTTTTGGGGTTTTCTTGGCAAAGATACTGGAATGATTTGTCATTTCCTTCTCCAGCTCATTTTTTTACAGATGAGGAAATTGAGGCAAACAGGGTTAAGTGACTTGCCCGGTGTCACACAACTTGAAAGTGTCTGAAGTTGGATTTGAACTGAGGAAAACAAGTTTTCTTAACTACAGGTGTAGCACTCTACCTACTGCACCACCTACCTGTCCTATCGTTAGCCTTAGAACTCCACATTGTCAATATGATAACCACCTTTTCTTCTATTTTCAAATAAAATCTTAGAATGTTAGAACTAGAATGGATTGCCCAGGTAACTTCGTGCATATGGAGGCAGAAGGGGGTAGTGGATAGAGTACCAACATTGAAATCAGGAAAATTTGGGTTCAAATCCTTCCTTAAATATATACTAGATGGGTCACCCTGGGTAAATTGTTTAGCCTCCCTGAACTCCCTTATTTATAAAATGGAGATAATAAACAGCACATATATCACCATATGATAGGGATGTTGTAAGAATCAAATGAGATAATGTATGTAGAGCACTTTGTCTACCATAAAATATATTACCATGTTATTATTATTTGGTCCTTCATATCTCTAAAGGTTCTAACTGAGGTCAAGGAATCAGGAAGACCTGAATGTAAATCTGGCCTCAGACACTTAATAGTGACCCTGGGAAAGTCACTTAACACTATTTGCCTCAGTTTCTTTATCTGTAAAATGAGCAAAATGCACTGGAGAAGGAAATGGCAAATCACTCCAGTTTCTTTGCCAAGAAAACCCTCAAAATGAAGTCACAAAGAGTTGGATACAGGAGAAATGAATAAACAACAAAAAACTGAGGTCAAAAGAAGGAAAACCACTTTCTGAGATCACATAGCTAATAAAAAGAAATAGGGCTAGAATTCAAATTTCTTGACTCCCAGTACAGTGACCATTTCTTTATTGCTTCTCTGTCTCTGTCTCTGCTTCTATCTGTCTCTGTCTCTGTCTCTGTCTTTGTCTCTCTCTCTCTGTCTCTGTCTGTCTCTGTCTCTCATATACAGCCATGCACATGTACACACACACCATATACATATATATGGTGTGTGTGTATGTATATATGTATGTATTTCCCCTCTAATTTTTCTTTTAGGAAGGGAGTAGGGAACTCCTATTGATGTAAAAGTTAATCACTTCTCTAATAACACTAAGTATGAAATATGTTTCTGTGTAGGGCAAACTCAAGGCAAAATACTTAAGCAGAAAACTTTTTTGATGTTTCCCTTTCTTTCCTCCTTCCATTTCTGAAAGCTCAGTTTGAGGCATGTTTTTAAAATCCTTGTCAATTTCCCCCAACTAGGTGGTATTCTCATGGATAGAATCCTGGACCTGGAGTCAGGAATACTTGAGTTCAAATCTGGCCTCAGATATTTACTATCTGTATGACCCTGGGTGAGTCATCTCTTTGTCTCAGTTTCCTATTTTGTAAAGTGAGAATAGTATATGAAACATAGCAGGCATTTAGTGAATGTTTCCTTCCCCACCCCACCTTCCATTAGCCATTCCGTTATACCTGTTTAAAGTTGTACTAGGTTATTATAGGGTGAGCACCCACAGTGAAATGAACACTGGAATGGGAATTAGGAAATCTGGACTCTAGCCCTAACTCTGCTACTGACAGTGTGACCTTAGGCAAATTAGGTGACCTCCTTCTGCCTCTTTTTCCACTTTGTTAAAAGGAGGGGGGGTTGGATTATGAACCTTTAAGGATCCTTCCAGCTATGACAGTCTATGGTTCAATTATCCCAGCCCTGGACAGTCTGTTGCCTTCCCTAGCCCACACCCCAAACTGTCATTCCTTTCATCGGGTCTTACAGAAGTTTACAAGTGTCTCAGAACAGGAAGCAACCTGATCTCAGCAAAAGACATTCTAGAGACTCAGACTTGATGTCAAATAGCACATTTTCAGCCTAACTAGGAATAACTGACATCCTTCTGTCCCAAAGTTTGTTGTTGCAGATGTTTTCAATTCTCATCACTTTATCATAATTGTTATGATAAGCATTTCTGCCAAAACGCTGGGAAAAACTCAATTTTCCTGAGGAAAATTAACAACAACAACAAAAAAATGTTCACAGCTCATGCAACCTGGTTATTAAGCTGTAGCAGGAATTGGCTACAGCTGTGAAATAAGATATAATTAAAATCTGGGGCCCTTCACCGCATATCTGGTTTGTCGCATTTACTGTGTTGTAGATACATGAATTATTGGGGCTGACCAGCTCAAGCTGTCAATTGGGAACATGTCCAGGGGAATTATATCTAAGGGTATGAGAGTGTGTGTGTGTGTGTGTGTGTGTGTGTGTGTGTGTGTGTGTGAAAGGGAGAGAGACAGAGAGAGAGAAGAGGATAGAGAGAATGGGGAGGGAGGGAAGAAGAAGAGGGGAGAGAGAGAGAGAGAGAGAGAGAGACGCAATAAGACAGAGAGACACAGTAAGGTATACAGTTATTGGCAGAGATGGAGAAGATGGGGAGAAATAGAAATAGAATTAGGTGAGGGAGACAGAAAGACAGACATAGGACAGAGAAAGACAATGACAGAGACAGTGACACAAGGGAGAGAGAGAGGAGGGAGGGAAAGAAAGAGAGAGAGAAGAGAGAGTTGGAGAAAGGAAGAGGGAGACAGAGATGGAGAAGATGGAAAAGAGAGAGAAAAGAGAGATGGAGATAGGAAAGAGGGGAGAGAGAAAAGGGGGAAAGAGGGAGAGAAGAGATGGAGGAAAAAGAAAGATATGGAGAACATATAGAGGGAGGAAAGAGAGAGAGAGAGAGAGAGAGAGAGAGAGAGAGAGAGAGAGAGAGAGAGAGAGCACATGATACAGTGTGAAAAACAAAACACTCAGAATCAAAAATTTAAGATTCATTGGTTCATTGAACAAGTCACTTCACCCCTCTATGGTTCATTTTTTCTCGTCTAGAAAAGTTGAAATCATAAAATATACTAACAACTGAACTGGCTTTCTGTGAATAAAACATGTTGCAAAGTTAGATAAAAGCATTTATCAACTGCTACTATGTACCAGACACTGTGCACTAAGCTTTACTTCTGGACTTACAAATATAAGCATAGTGAAAGACAGCCCCTGCCCTCAAGGAGCTCATACTCTAATAGAAGAAGACACATAAAAGGGAACTGACAAGGGTGTGAGGGAAGAAGCCACTTATGTGGTATTGGGGCAAGGAAGGCAAAGAAGTAGTCTAGATTGTTATGTTTTGACATGGGTTTGGAGTAAGGATTACTAGTATAGGCACTTCCTCAAATGAAGGTTCCAGGCACAAACTCAACAGAGGAGGAGACCAGAGAGATGGAAGTGTTACCAGTATGAGAAGGGCACAGGAGTGTAATGGCAATCACATTGGCATACCCAGTATGGCTGCTAACACAGGTTCTTAGATCTGCTTTACTAGGAAAGATAGTTGTTTAAGGGGTCAACAATCTTTTCAATTACATTCACTAGTTCAGAGGAAAAGTCAGTACCCTGAACTTCAGAGAAAATATGAAGAGAAAATACAAGCAGAGAAATAAAAACCAACAAATAGGGCTTCTAACCATCTGAGAAATTAACACAGATCAACAGACAGATGCAACTGTCTGACCAAGGCAATGCATACATAGTTACCAGAGAGAGAAGCACCAGCATCTGGGTTTTTCAAAGCCAGGACTCTTCTTCACAGTTATCCAGAATCTCATCTGGGCAAATCACAAGAACACTCTTCCAATGAGTGGACCCCAAAGCAAAATGCTAACCTCAGAGTATATATACCCTTTCTAGAGCCAGAGGGCATCACAACCCTCATGATTCAGTGCCTAATTAAAAATCAGCAAAAGGAGTGAAAGCCTTCCTACAAGCTAGCCTCCCCTAAGCAAGTTTCTCTTAATGGCTTCACTTGAGGCCCATTGGGTGGGGAAGAAAGATCACTAAGTACCTCAGGGAATCATGTCCTGAGTAGGGTTTGGAGCACTGCAGAAACCTAAGCTAACATTCATTTACAATTTAATCTAATAAGTGAAAATTGATCCTTTGAACACCTATTATATATAAGGATACTCTGGAAAATGGCATTGTTCCTGGCTTCACAGAGCTTATTGTCTTGTAAGAGACCTACAGGTTATTCACAAATAATTGTAATAAAAAGACTGCAGGCATCCAACTCCTCATAGAAAGATTATGTAGCCAAGTTGGATTATAAAACATGTGTGTGCATGTATGTGTGTGTGTGTGTTTGTGTGTGTGTGTGTGTGTATCCAATGTGTGGAATTGTTTTGATTGGCTGTCCTTATTTATGTGGAGTAGCTAGGTAGCACAGTGGATCTAGTACTGGGCCTAGAGTAAGGAAGACTGATCTTCCTGAGTTCAAATCTGGCCTCAGACATAGCCCTACTTTCTGTGGGGTCCTAAAGAGGTGGACATGATTGAAAAGAGCCTGAACAGCAATAATGTTTTTATATAACACCCTTTCTGGGTACTGACACTACCAAAAGCTGTCTTGCCAGACTAGTGCTTTTAGGAATAACCTTGTGGGTAACTATTCTCACCTATAGCTCAAAAGCCCATACTAGTGAGCTTCAAATTCATAATGAGTCAAGACACTCATTTTTTAAGCAATGGCTTTGATATAAATGGCATAACAAGAACAATAGAGATAAAACATTTCCCCCAAATCTGTCTCATGTTCCCCCAGAAAAAAAAAAAAAAGAACCCAAGAGAAGGGAGGTGGTGAGTGCAAATGAGTTTATAATAGTCATGGTGAGACACAACTAGCCAAGGAAATTCACAAGTTCAGAACTCAAGGGTGTCAATATCTCTTCTTTCTCCAGAAGGTCCCCATCTAGTTCACTCCGAGGCAAGGCATTGATGATGGACAAGTTGCCCGTCTATCCAGTTTAAATGGCTCTTCTTGTGGCATAGTGTCTCATCTGGACAGCTGATTTATTTGGGTTTGCTCCTGGTGAGATCTGTTGTTATAGCTAGACAGATCAGTCCATTGCTGGGCTGAGTCAAAGCAGTTCTCTTGGCTGCTGACCTAGCTCTTCACTGGCCATAACTGCTGGCCTCTCTAGTTCAGCAATCCTTCCAGTTTTCGAGTTGGCTTCCCTCAGTGTTGTACTCAACCTTAACTTGTAATGATCAGTCAGAATCCTATGGAGTCTTATGCAGATGGATGTCTGGGAACAAAGATATGAAAGAGACAATTATGATTATGAGAGGGAAGTTGGCTTTGTATAGGTCCAAAAAAAGGAGAAAAGAAAAAAAGGTCAGTTTAGAATTTTTTATTGCATAAAAGAAAACTGAAGAAGTTTAGGGAGACAATCAGGATAGCTTTGAAACAAACATGTTAAATTAATTTGTGTTTTTAAAGCAAGTTGTATATAATGGGGATGAGCAATTTTGCATATAATATTTTTCTCTTCATTGTATATAGAAATGCTCAGATTTGTTGGTGTTTGTCTAGTTCTGAATAACTAAAAATAACTTTAAAAATAAATAAAATAAGACAATACATGAAAATTATTAGAAAGATACAAAACCTTATTGAAATTCAAGGTGAGTCAGGAGTAAAACTTTACACTGAAAACATCATCCAAAGGTTTTAAGCATAAAAGTGCATAAAGACACTAAAAGAAATAGGGCAAAACATACTGATCAATGTTTGGGGAGAAGTTAGCATTTGAGCTGATGGACAAAATTTCAACAGCTAGAATTTGGCAGGGAGGCCCAAAGGAATGGACTGAATAAAGGTACAGATATGGAGTGATTCATATTTGGGGAATAATGATTGGTTCCTGAAGACTTTAGATTCTATTAGCATTTTTATTTCCAGTATTGACTCAGAGACCTTACTGAACTGAGCTGTTACAAGGTCACAAGAAATGCTTGGCAATAGTCTTCAAGCCTTTGCTTGCCCTTTTCTTGAGAGGAAAACACAGCTCACTAGTTATATTAGTAGCCTCTGATGAGATGACACTTTGGGTTTTCTTATCTCTAAATGCCAGCTTCTCACAACAAGCACAAACCTGGGAGATGCTAGGACAATGATGAGGAGTTCACAACCTTATAATACTCTTGGTAACATTTTGTTGCCATTTTCAATGTTCAAAATTCTCTTCTATAGCCTTAGTATATGATTTATGGAGCACTGGGTTTTGTTTAGGTATAATAGGATATACTGAGCAGAACTATGTGACATGACACATGAGAAAGAAATTAAATGTACTTATGTTTGACCTATAAATACACATACACATAGGCAAACGCATTTATCAATGCATATTCACACATATGCACAAATACACTTGGAAACACATACATCCTATGCCCCAGTCAAGGTCTTTCCACATGAACTGACAGGCAAAGTAATTTGTTATTAGGAAGACCCTGTCCTCTGTACCTTGTTCAACCATCTGAGAACAGAGCTGCACCAACTGTTGTCAACTCCTTAAAAGATGATTATTTAAATGAACACGTCATGAATGGGATTCAACACCCAAGACTCCTTGGTAATCAAAACACATCAGTGAAGACAGAAAAGAGGAGGTAAAAGGTTAGAAAGAGATGTGATGATGAAAGGAAACCCCTCCTTCTCTGTACTCCTTCCCTTTACCACTGGCCTGGGAGTCAGAATACATGGATTAGAGTTCCAGTTCATGTCACAATCTCTCTAGGACTCAGTTTCCTCACCTTGGAAATGAGGAAATTGTATTAGATGACCCCTATGGGTCCTTCTAGTTCTGACATTCTAGGGTTTTCTGACTTTTTTGAATGATTAAACTCTGTAAAGATTTATTATTTTCCTTTTGCTTGCTAAGTAATCTGAAGTATTTAAATGCTAGGGAATGCTCTGCCTTAGATTTTTGGACAGCCTGTATGTGGCAGGCCCCTGACACTTCATCACTTCCCACCTTCACTTTTTGAATTGAGGTTGGGGAGGGGATGCAAGGAAAATCTACATGCATTTATGTGTCAGAATTAAGATCAAACTCTCTGTCTCCAGAATTCTTTTCATATTTTCATGAAGACCTTAGACACACTCTCATACTAGTGTCATACACCAAACCGGAATAAACAGCTTGTTGTCAGGTGAAATCAATGAGATGTTTTCTATTAGGATTAGCATTTTAGCTGTTGAACACATGAAACTAACTCATCTTCTTAGTATCCTTTTTTAAAAATCACTGAGGTAAGTAGGCAGGGCAAAGTCACATTCCATCTGCCTTGCAGAACAACAGAAATGGAGGGAGAAACATTTAAGTACTAGGTTTAAGTACACAATGATAGTCCACATTCTATAGAGATTTACATTTATGTAGTATTTTACTTATAACCACTCTGTGAGATAGATTGTCCCCGTTTTATTATCCCAGTTTATGTACTGCGAAGCTGACTCAGAGTAGATGAGGGACTTACTCGTCCAAGGTCATAAATGATGAAGCCAAGAATTCAAATCCAGTTTATCTAATTCCAAGTCTATTGCTCTGGAGATTAGCCCATACTGAGCTACTGGGTTTTATAAGTTATGTACTAGTGTCCTTCTGAAAGAACCAATGTAGCAGTGCCCAAGAGGGGGCAGTATCACCCTTAGATGCCAGAGATATCATTTAAGAGTTACAATATAATCTTGATATCTTACAGTCCTCCCAAATCAATCATAGAGGTAATGGTTTAAAAATGCCTTTGACGTTGGTAGTTTAAAGCTAACAAATCTCACTCCTAATCTAAAGATCCATGCCCATCATTGCTATTTGAACCAAAGTGGAAAATGTGGTCAGCTAAGATGCTTGGGTAGCACTGTCAGGTCGCAGATGCTGCTCTGTCCCCAAGTCTACCAAGCATTAGGTGCTCTGGTTCCTGAAACCCCATCATTAGTGATTCAGTCATTTGGATTAAAGCTTTTTCTACCCACAACAAACTCCTGTCAAAATGCAAATATGTCTTTCCACAGGTTTTATTTTGCTTTGCTCCCAAATCACTTTCCAAAGTTACAGGTAAATGAGAGCAGCATATGGCAGGAGTAAGATATAGAACAGATTAATTTTGATGGGGAGAACCTTTGGGGTGGATCTAAAACATTAGGTAACTTAACCCAAAAAAGTTCTCTCTAGAATTGAGAAGAAAGGAGAAGAATTTGAAGTCACCAAGATCCTGACAGAATGAATGAACAAAGCAGAAAGGTGAAAAAATGGAAGCTGGATGATGTGATCTTGAGATCTGTCCCAGCTCTAAATTGTAATACAAATTCAAATAATATATCATATTATATACATTTACATATAATATGTCATAATATATAGCTTCTGTTTATTGAGCCCTATGGAGCCGTCCATCTTTCTGATTCATTTATGCCCTGATTGTTTTCATTAATTTTTTTCATTTTCCTCCCTTTTCCCCCAATTTTCTTCCTAGAAAACAACTAAAATTTAATTGTCACTCACATTGTGCATAGCATGGTGCTCTTCACTCTTAATGGGATGATCCAAGGTCAGATTCATTGAATCCAAGAGCCTCCATTAATTGTCACCTGTTACTTTCTAATCTCTCTTATTGCCTATATAAAAAAAAAACTCTCTATATTTATTTGATTTAGTTTACAAAGACATAAACATGGAACTTCTGCTGAAATAAAAATTGTGTTAATAAAGAAAAGATCTTGGTATTTCCAGATATAGTTCCTAACCCTGACTTTGACAGGAGAGATAAAGGAGTCTTATGACCTTAGACTAGAAAACAACTTAGTTGTTTTCTTTTTAGAAAGAGTACTGGACTGAAAATTAGAGGACCTGTGCTTTAAGGTAACAACTGCCAGTGAGTCTCTTTGTGAATTTGGGGAAATTATTTAACCCCTTTGAGCCTCAGTTTTCTCATTGTTCAGCTGAAAGGTAAAATTAGATGATCTCTAAGGCTTTTCAGTTGTAACTTCTTTGACAATTTTGACTGTCCATTTCTTCAAATATAATCACAGATCTAAAGAGAGAGATAGACAGACAGACAGAGAGAAAGAGAGAGAGAGAGAGAGAGAGAGAGAGAGAGAGAGAGAGAGAGAGAGAGAGAGATGAAGGATTTTTAGTTCTTTGGAAGAAGAAAGATTCTATTTATAAATTCAAGGAATTTCTATGCCATAAATAAGGGAGTTGCTGTTGTTGCTGTTTGCTTGCTTGCTTTATATTAGGAATTGTCTGTGAAGACTCACAATCACTGAAGATTAGACCCAGAAGTGACCTTGGAAATTATCCAGTTCATTCTCCTATTTTATAGATGAGGCGACTGAGCCCCAAAGAGGTTAAATAAATTACCTAAGGTCACAAAGCTAATAAATGACAACGCTGAAATTCCAACACACGTCTTCTAACTCCAAGGACACCAGAACATGCTCCTTCTCATATGCTCCCCCTGATTCATTAGCCTTCTAATTTTTATTCTGTTTATACTTCATAAATGCTAGCCTATTCCTTCATTTTTTATGTCACACAACTTAGCACTATCTAATGCTCTCATATACAATGCAGTTTATGAATGGTTTCATAATTTGTTTGGTTGTAAGCTTCTTGTGGACAGTGAATAAGGGAAGCAAACAAGCATGTATATAGCATTTATTACGTGTCAAGTACTTTACAAATATGTCATTTGTTCCTCACTTATCTCCATTTTACAGTTTAGGAAATTGAGGCAGAGGTTAAGTGACTTGCTCAGGGTCACATAGCTAGTGAATGTCTGCATCTGGATTTGAACTCATGCCTTAGATTTCTATGCTTTTACCCCCAGTGCCCAGCAGTGATAAACACCACAGAGGAAGCCTGGAAGTGTGACGGCATTATAAGGTTAGGTAATGGGAGCATGGCATAGTGGAAGGAACACTGGCCTCAGAATCAGGAGATCTGGATTTGCAGACTGGCTCTGTCACTTTCTCTGTATTTAATTTTGGACAAGTCATTTCCTTCTCAGAACATCATAGACTTAGCTGTTCCTTTCAGCTTAAACACTTTCTGATCCCCTCTAATAAATGTTCAATAAAGACTACTTGCTGATTGAGTCACAGAAATTACAATAGTTAGGGGAAAAGAGAAAGCCCTCCCAAAGAGCATATACAGTGGGAAAGGCACCCTATGAAAGGATGCTCACCAGATGGAAAGAAGGAAACTCTGGGGCAGCTGCATCAGTGTCTTTTGGAGTGGAAAGGGCGTGATGTGCTGTGAGGTGCTCTGTTCTCTTCATATTTTATGAGCTGAAAGAATCCCTTAAAGGGACCTGTCAAGACCAACTTTATAGTCATACCCACATTGGGCAGCAGCCAATTTATTAAGGCATACGTCCACAGCATTTTGTGCAGACTAACATTGTGTTACGTCTATCTATAAGTGGACAGAAGTCAAGTGCATGTTTGAAATAAAGTCAGCTCCAGTCAATGACATCCATGAAAAAGGCAGTCAGGATATGGAAAGCCCATACACTGCACCTGTAATTTACCATAATTGGCCAATGGACTTCATTGTTCCATAATGTAAATGAGCGATCATTAATGTGGTAGTAAAGAGAGGGGGGAGGGGAGGTGTAACAGAAGACAGCTTAATGCTCTTTGAGGAAATTGGCACATCAGAGCTCTGTTGTAATATGCACTAGGCTAATTTCATGGAGCTATTGAGTGAATGATGGATAGGAATTGTTAACGGGCACTATGACAGCCATAATAAAGATAATACCTGCCGATAAAGCCCTTTGCTCTCATGTCCCATTTAAATAACTCTTCCCATGCCACTGTGCACTTGCTTGACAAAGGTATCTGCATTCTCACCCATGACACTAGCATGGGACACTTTTGCTCCTAAAGCCCTATGGCTTCATTCACTGCCCTCTTCAACACCTCCTGTTTTATTCATTTGATTTACCTAGCAAAGTACAAGTCTAGGAAATTGAGCTACAAAGGGAATTGAACTTAAGAGCAGAGATGCAATTTCTCCCCAGTTGGAAACTTTTCATTGCTTCTAAGTGGTCAACAGTTGTCACTGTTTCAGGGCACTGCAATGTCAGGACAGGCAGTCTTATTATTTAATTGATTTTCACTGTCATGCTGAGTTTATGGCTTCAGCAAGACCAGATGGGATAAGAATGACTTGCTTTAATGTTGTTGAGACACACAGACCAGGGGAAATGGGACCTGAGTAATCTAATGTTGAGAGAGGAGAAAGAAATATATGGAATGTTGGGGAGGGTTCTGGCTTCAGTGACTGGTTATTGGGGAGCTGAAGGATTTTCTCTGGCATTATTGGGGTAGGAGTAAAAAAAAATCCACATTTTTAGAATCAGTTTGAGGGTCTTATTATTCTAAACACCACATGTACAAGTTTGAATATATTCAGCAACACTCCTCTGAAGTTTTGTCATCTCCTCTGAATTTTTGAATATAGGTCCAATTCAATTCAACAGATACTTAACTCTCTACTATTTGATAGGTATTGTGCTAGGAACTTAATAGTGGGGTTGTTATTGTTTGTCTTTCATTCTTTTTTTTTTTAAACAAATGCTTTATTAACTTCTGTTTTACATCATTCATTTCCGCCAGATTTTGAGTTAAAATCATTTTCCCCCCATTATTCCCCTACCCAACCTCCCAGAATAGTAGTCCCACAAGATATCACTTCCACCAATCTGCTCTCTCCCATACCTTCTCCCATATCCCCATCGACTTTTCCATTAGAGGAAGGTGAATCTTTGTGTCCCAATGCCTGCACATCTTATCTCCCTATTACAAGCGAAAGAGTATTAATAATAGTATTTATATATATTTGAAACATTTAATGTTACGACCTCAAATTTCAGATCCATTTCCTTCCTCCCTTGTCACCCATTCCCTCTTGGGAGATAAGTAATTCAGTATATGTTGTACATGTCTAGCTATGCAAAAACATTATCATAGTAGATATATTGTACAAGGCTGCTTATAATTCCCTCCCACTCATCCCACCCCCCACCTGGTCCATTCCCTACATGATCCTGTCCCTCTTCTATAGTGGGTACTCCCAACCTCCCCTCACCCCAAGGATGCCCTCCCATCCATCATCCCTCCTCCCATCCCCCTTCCCCCTATCCTGCTGCAGGTTGAGATATCCCATTTACTATGTATGTCACTTTCTCCCTGAACCAAATTCAATTTGAATGTGGTTTTGCCTTTTTAGCCTTCCTTATTCTCCCCCTCCTTTGCAACCACTTCCCTTGCTTCTTCTACATGGGATAGTTTACACTACCCTGTCTCTCCCCATCTCCTCTTGCCACTTTCCTCTCTCACCTCATAATTTCATCCCTTGAGTATTCTCCCTTCTCAACAAATTCAACCTATGCCCTCTATCCATCTATAACTGTAACCATATACACACACATTCACATATGTATTCATATGACCACACCCCCTTCTTCCATTATTTTCATAGTGAGAAAGATATCATCAGTCACAGTTATTGCTTTTCCATATAGGAATGTAAATAGTTCAACTTTGATAAGTTCCTTTTGATTTCTTTTCCCTGATTACCTTCTCAGGCATCTCTTCCTTCTTGTGTCTAGATGTCAGATTTTCTATTCAATTCTGGTTTTTTCCTCAAGAATGCTTGAAAGTCCTCTATTCCACTGAATGACCATATTTTCCCCTGAAACAAAAATACTCAGTTTTGCTGGGTAGGTGACCCTTGGGTTCATTCCCAGTTCTTTTGCCCTCTGGAATATCATATTCCATGCCCTTCGATCCCTCAGTGCAGAAGCTGCCAGGTCCTGGGCTATTCTGATTGTGTTTCCACAATATTGAAATTGTTTCTTCCTGGCCGCTTGTAGTATTTTCTCCTTGATCTGGGGATTCTGGAACCCGGCCATAATATTTCTGGGAGTTTTCTTTTTGGGATCTTTTTCAGGAGGTGATCGGTGGATTCTTCCAACCTCTATTTTGCCCTCTGGATCTAAAACATCAGGGCAATTTTCCTTGAGAATTTCTTGAAGGGTGATTTCTAGGTTCTTTCTTTGATCATGGCTTTCAGGTAGTCCAATAATTTTTAAATTGTCTTTCCTGGATCTATTTTCCAGGTCAGTGGTTTTTCCCATGAGATATTTCACATTGCCTTCTAATCTTTCATTTGTTTGGATCTGCTTAACAGCTTCTTGATTTCTCATAAAGTCACTAGCTTCCATTTGCTCCAGTCTAACTCTGAAGGAATGAATTTCCTCAGTGAACTTTTGAGATTCTTTTTCCATCTGGCAAATTCGACTTTTTAAGGCATTCTTCTCCTCATTGCCCTTTGGGCCTCCTTTGCCATTTGAGCTAGTCTATTTTTTAAGGTGTTGTTTTCCTCAGTCAGGCTGTTGACCCTCATTTCATACTTTTCCAGCATCCTTCTCATTTCTCTTTCTAATTTTTCCTCCACTTCTCTTATTTGATTTTTAAAGTCCTTCTTAAGGTCCTCTAAGGCCTGCAACCCGCTCATGTTTTCCCCTGGGGCTTTTGGAGCAGTACTTCTGACCTCACAGTCCTTTTTCCGCTCTATGCCCCCAAAATAGGAGTCTAGGGTTGCATTTTTCTGTTTCCTTTGCCTTGGCATGTTGCCACTTAATTGCTTGACTTTTAGGCTTGTTGCCACACTATGGCTTTAAGGCCAGATAGAGGAATTTTCGTCCCGAACATGTGGGGGGCAACTTCCGTTTCTGGCAAGCTGTAAACCCACCCACGACTTCCACCTAGATCACAATCCAGATCCAGGGAGGTTAAAGCAAGAGCGATTACCCCCCAAGACTGATCGCTGGATCTCCCTACAATTCGCAGGCCAGGATCTGGAGCTGCCTCTGAAAACTACAAAATGGTGTGTCTCCTCAGCG
>WOXC01008230.1:0-243624 GCA_011680675.1 Gymnobelideus leadbeateri
GAAAATTCCTCTATCTGGCCTTAAAGCCATAGTGTGGCAACAAGCCCAAAGTCAAGCAATTAAGTGGCAACATGCCAAGGCAAAGGAAACAGAAAAATGCAACCCTAGACTCCTATTTTGGGGGCATAGAGCGGGAAAAGGACTGTGAGGTCAGAAGTCCTGCTCCAAAAGCCCCAGGGGAAAACATGAGTGGGTTGCAGGCCATAGAGGACCTTAAGAAGGACTTTAAAAATCAAATAAGAGAAGTGGAGGAAAAATTGGAAAGAGAAATGAGAAGGATGCAGGAAAAGTATGAAATGAGGTCAACAGCCTGACTGAGGAAAACAACACCTTAAAAAATAGACTAGCTCAAATGGCAAAGGAGGCCCAAAAGGGCAATGAGGAGAAGAATGCCTTAAAAATTCGAATTTGCCAGATGGAAAAAGAATCTCAAAAGTTCACTGAGGAGATTCATTCCTTCAGAGCTAGACTGGAGCAAATGGAAGCTAGTGACTTTATGAGAAATCAAGATGCTGTTAAGCAGATCCAAACAAACGAAGATTAGAAGGCAATGTGAAATATCTCATGGGAAAAACCACTGACCTGGAGAATAGATCCAGGAGAGACAATTTAAAAATTATTGGACTACCTGAAAGCCATGATCAAAGAAAGAACCTAGAAATCACCCTTCAAGAAATTCTCAAGGAAAACTGCCCTGATGTTTTAGATCAGAGGGCAAAATAGAGGTTGAAAGAATCCACAGATCACCTCCTGAAAAAGATCCCAAAAAGAAAACTCCCAGGAATATTATAGCCAGGTTCCAGAATCCCCAGATCAAGGAGAAAATACTACAAGCAGCCAGGAAGAAACAATTTCAATATTGTGGAAGCACAATCAGAATGGCACAGGACCTGGCAGCTTCTACATTGCGGGATCGAAGGGCATGGAATATGATATTCCAGAGGGCAAAAGAACTGGGAATGAACCCAAGGGTCACCTACCCAGCAAAACTGAGTATTTTGTTTCAGGGGAAAATATGGTCATTCAGTGGAATAGAGGACTTTCAAGCATTCTTGAGGAAAAAGCCAGAGTTGAATAGAAAATTTGACATCCAGACACAAGAAGCAAGAGATGCCTGAGAAGGTAATCAGGGAAAAGAAATCAAAAGGAACTTATCAAAGTTGAACTATTTACATTCCTATATGGAAAAGCAATATCTGTGACTGATGATATCTTTCTCACTATGAAAATAATGGAAGAAGGGGTGTGGTCATATGAATACATATGTGAATGTGTGTGTATATGGTTACAGTTATATATGGATAGAGGGCATAGGTTGAATTTGTTGGGAAGGGAGAGTACTCAAGGGATGAAATTATGAGGTGAGAGAGGAAAGTGGCAAGAGGAGATGGGGAGAGACATGGTAGGGTAAACTATCTCATGTAGGGGAAGTGGGTGCAAAGGAGGGGGAGAATAAGGAAGGCTAAAAAGGCAAAACCACATTCACATTGAATTTGGTTCAGGGAGAAAATGACATACATACTAAATGGGATATCTCAACCTGCAGCAGGATAGGGGGAAGGGGGATGAGAGGAGGGATGATGGATGGGAGGGCATCCTTGGGGTGAGGGGAGGTTGGAAGTACCCACTATAGAAGAGGGACAGGATCATGTAGGGAATGGACCAGGTGGGGGATGGGATGAGTGGGAGTGAATTATAAGCAGCCTTGTACAATATATCTACCATGATAATGTTTTGCATAGCTAGACATGTACAACATATACTGAATTACTTATCTCCCAAGAAGGAATGGGTGACAAGGGAGGAAGGAAATGGATCTGAAATTCGAGGTCGTAACATTAAATGTTTCAAATATATATAAATACTATTATTAATACTCTTTTGCTTGTAATAGGGAGATAAGATGTGCAGGCATTGGGACACAAAGATTCACCTTCCTCTAATGGAAAAGTCGATGGGGGTATGGGAGAAGGTATGGGAGAGAGCAGATTGGAGGAAGCGATATCTTGTGGGACTGCTATTCTGGGAGGTTGGGTAGGGGAATAATGGGGGGAAAATGATTGTAACTCAAAATCTGGCGGAAATGAATGATGTAAAACAGAAGTTAATAAAGTATTTGTTTAAAAAAAAGTAGAAAGCTATGTTGGAGAAAATATGTTCTCAATAGTAATTGACTTTTTAAGTAATAATAATAATAATAAGTTAATAACCTGGCCTTCTCTCTCTCTCTTTTTTCAGTTGTCCTTTGGCCAAGTTGCTCTCTGGCCTGTAGCCTTCTGTGAAGAAATGGGGAAAGGGAAGCACTTGTTCCCATACCCTGAGAGCATGTCAGCTGCAAGAAAATCATCAATGAAGCAGAGACTTGACTAGGTGAACTGAGCCCTGGTCTTGAGATTCCTAGATGCCTCTGCTGTTTTATGTTTCTTTACCTGAGCATAGATGACCAAAGAGGGATCCTAAAATGGACATGTTCAGTCTTGGAGGCAGTTTTTTTGAATTTGAGAGGTCTGGGGATCCTGTTTCCTAAGTCATTACCAGCTACACTATAAGAGCTGCCCTCTCAGAATCCAGTACAGTACTTCTGGGAGATAACCACCAGCCAGAGGATGAGTCCAAGTCCTGACCTGCCTTATAAGACATAGACTACATAAAGCAGTGTTTGGACAATACAGAAATGGGAGAAAATGTGAATGGCTGCTCACAGTTCCTCCAACTGTATAATTTCTTCATGTTGTAAGTATCAACCTCCCAGGAGGGTATAAGGCCTGAACATCTCCTTGAATCAATTATAGATATTCAAAAGTCTGTTCTGATTTGGGGAGGGACTGGGTCGCACCTTGAGAAGTTTGTATCAAAGGCAGAGCGAGTTCAAAACCAAGGAGAGATTTTGAGAGTCTGGAAGCAAAGAGGAAAGAGTAGAGTTAAGCTGGAAAGAATCAGCACCACAAGGGTAACCAGCTAAAGGAGAATGAAAAATGTAGACAGTTATGGCAAAGAAAGCGCCTGAGGAGGGTCATCAGCCCTATAGGCATCTCAGAGCAGGAAACTTGGGCTGATGCCACCAGTTGGACCTGCTTCCTCAATGCCTCAGGGAAGTTCCTAATAATTGTTTCAGCTGTTAAAAGGGCAGATAGCTTAGTGTCATTACTTTTGGTGAATATTTTCACATTACTTTCCAGAATAGTTTAACCATTTTACAGCTCTAACAGCATTACATTAACATGCATGTCCTCTCATTGTCTCTGTAATAATTGTAATTTTTTCATTTTTTTTTTACAAATCTGATGGATGTAAGATTTTTTTTTTTCTTTTTGGAGTGGGGAGGGCAGGGCAATTGGGGTTAAGTTGTGCAGAAAGGAGCAAGACAAGAGACCCCTAGGGGTGGCTAGGTGGCGCAGTGAGTAGAGCGCTGGCCCTGGAGTCAGAAGGACCTGAGTTCGGATCCGGCCTCAGACACTTAACACACATAAACAAAAACCTAGCCGTGTAATCTTGGGCAAGTTACTTAACCCCAACTGCCCTCCAAAGAGCAAAAAAAAAAAAAGACAAGAGACCCCTAAAAGTAAAATTTGGAAGTGGATTTTATTTTCCACGGGACTGTTCGGGGCCAGGCCCAAATCAAACAGTGAATCTACACAGACAATGTGTCAGTTTTTAAAGGGATACCATACAGCCAAAGGTTAGGTATTATGTAAGCAAAAACTTGCAAAGGCCAAGAAAAGTAATTGGTCAGTACACACCTTGAAATTCCCAAGTCTCCCTGATCCGGAAGCCCACCCACCTCAGTGGGGGTGGGCTGACTGGGTAAAGGCGGAGATTGGTGGAGGAGGGTGGAACTAACCTGGCAGTCAGCTCACCTCCCTGAAGGAGGGCTGAGGTTGGGGGATGGGAAAACCAAGTAGCCAGGTACCACAAAGTGACTTGCCCAAGAACTCTTCCCCTCTCCATACTTGTAAATTGTATCCTTTCCATGCTTCTCTTGTTTGTTTTATGATCTGAACCTTTTGTCTTGATTATGTTTCCATTTGCAGCTTATTGTGTCATATGATGTGAGATGTTGGTCTAAACTTAATTTCTGCCAGATTAAGCAGTTTTCCCTGTAGTTTTTGTCCATGTCCTAAGAGTTGGGGTCCTTGTGATGAATGAACATTATGCAACTGCATTGGATTTTCTCTGGGTTTTATGTGTACCTAATCTATTCTACTGATCAAATTTTCTATTTTTAAAACAGTACCATGTAGTTATTATATATTAACATAACATATAGAATTATATATTATATAATATATAATGTAATGATATAAATATAGATAAATATATAAGTATAATTAATGATAACCTCTTTGAAGTAATGTTTGAGATTTGGTACTGAAAGACCTTCTTTCCTCACAATTTTTTCCCTATTATTTCCTTTTTTTTTTTTTTGCCTTTTGGAGGGCAATTGGGGTTAAGTAACTTGCCCAAGGTTACACAGCTAGGTTTTTGTTTGTGTGTGTTAAGTGTCTGAGGCCGAATCCGAACTCAGATCCTTCTGACTCCAGGGCCAGCGCTCTACTCACTGCACCACCCAGCCACCCCTCCTTTGAGACTCTTGATCTTTTGTTCCTCTAGATGAATTTTGTTATTATTGTTCCTAGTTCTATAAAGTAACTCTTTGGTGGTTTTATCCGTATGGCAAAGAACCTGTAAATTAATTCAGGTTGTTGTCATTTGTATTATACTGGCATGGTTCAACCACTATCATTCCTGGAATTCATATCATTCAAATTATTTGTATGTATTTCTGTTAAAAGTATTTTGTAGATATATTCATGTAATAATAGCTAGCATTTGTTTAACATTGTAAGGTTTGCAAAGTGCTTTACATGTGATATTTCATTTGATCCTCAAAAGAAACCTGTGAGGTAGGTACTATTATTATCCATATTTAATAGATGAGGAAATTGAGACTGAAAGAAATTAAATGACTTGTCTTATGCTATACTTCTAGTAAGTGTCTGGAGCAGAGTTTGAACTCGTGATCTTCCTGACTCTAAGTCCAACACTCTATCTATTGTATTATCTAGCTACTTGAGTGACATATAAGTTATATATGTTCTGAATAGCTCTTGGTAAATGGATTCACAGATATTTTATATTCTTTCTAATTTCTTTTAAATGAAATTCTTTTCCTACTGGGTTTTCAAAGTAATATACAGAAAGTCTAATGATTTTTGTAGGTTTATTTTATATCCTGCTACTTTATTATTTCAATTACATTTTTAGTTGAATATTTAGAGTTCTCTGTAAACTACCAAATAATCAGCAAAAACCAATAATTTTGTTTATACTTTTTTTTGTTTATACTTATCTCTCAAGTTTGTGTGTGTGTGTCTTATTGCAACACTTAGCATATCCAAAATCATACCAAATTGGGGTGACGATAGACATCTTTGATTTATCCTTGATATTACTGGAAAGGCTTCTACCCATTCCTTTATTACAGACAATGCTAATTCTTAACTCTAGACTTGTGGCAGGTAGACCAACTAGCAGGCTATATAGTCCAGGCTTGAGGAAATGAGAACCCACAGCAGGATAATGGCAAATATATGAGGACAGAAGGAGATTCATCTAGAGATATTGCAAAAATGAAATTGACCTTGGCAAGAAATTGATTATGGGGGAGGGAGAGTGAAGAATAGTAAGTACTTGAAGATGACACTTAGTTTCAAGCCTGGAGGACTGGGAGGATAGTGGTGTCCTTGATAGTAATAGGGAGGGATTGAATGGGGAACGTGGGGAATTTGAGGAGAAGGATAATAAAGGGACATCTGTAACCTGGGTATTTTATATTTTTGTATGTGTCCATTCATTTCATCTCAATTTTGTTGGAAAATAATTGGGTGAAATAATTTTAAAATAATTTCCTTTATTTCTTTTTTATCTGTTACGAATATTCCTTTTTCATATTTTTTCTTTTGGTAATTCAGTTTTTTCCTTTTTTTGTAAGATTAGCCAACTGTTCATCTATTTTTAATGTCCCTCCACTGCCAAATCAGCTTTGGCTCTTTCCTTTTCAGCAGCTCAGACAGGCCAGGGCTTATATCTTACTGCATTCAAGCGCCAAATACTGATAGCCACTCTGGTTTCTACCTCCATGATATATCTACACTCAGATCACCCTATTTTTAGGCCCTATGAGATCTGTGTTGGGTTCAGATCATCCCTGATACACTGATCACATCACTGTAGCATCAGTGCAATATTCACAGTGCCTATAATCACTATAAATATACCTGCATGGTGCTTAATTGAAAAACATAACAGTCTCCATATATAAGACAGAAGCAAAACATTTATTCAGAAAACTAATCCCAAAACCAGTAAGCTGATTCTATCATAGGAGAAAAGAAGTTAATAAGCCACAACAGCATAGAGAACCACACCAGACTCTAGCCTTCCCACAAACCAATATTTACTCACAAGTCTGACTGATTCCCTGAGGCATGTCTTCTCATCCTCCCAGTCTAGCTTCCTCTGACTCCCAGCTTCCTGTGGCCTCTGCTCTATCCTTCAGCAAACTCCTCCCACCACAGGTTTCATGTGATTACATTCAACCTATTAGGGGACAGAGTTTATTTTCAAAATAGGGAAGGTCTTCAAATTCCCTTAGCTTACAAAGGGACGGGGAAGATCTTCAAATTCCCATTACGATTATAATCACCCATGTATATATATGCCTTACCTTCTATGAAAGGAGACCTGTATTCAGGCCCCTCTTGTCAATTCCAACTCTGCCTTCTAAGCAGACTTAGAGTCATTTCCCCCAGCTAATGCTTCCTTCTACCTCATCAGCTGTGAACCTTCTCCCAGTGCTCTTAAAGATTTCTTATGCTATCTTGAAGTAGCTAGAGGAACTTACTACTGTTTCTAGTAGTACTGTTCTTAATCGTTGTTCTATCTAGTCCCCTTTAGATCTTCCTTGAACTGTATGTAGGAAAGCTGGGTTCCTGTTGGACCTTTCCAGTGTCCATTGTAACTGGAAGTATAGGGAGAAGATTCTTAACCATTCAGGGCATATAGAGATGATTATAAAGAATGAAATAACAATTTTAATGGCATAAAATTAAAAAGTTTTGTATGATCAAAATTGTGGCTATAAAAAAGAAGATAAACTGTTGTTTGAAGAAAATTTTTTATTAAATACCTTTGATAAAGCATCTGCTATCAAAGATATATTGAGAATTTATATAAATATAGATGTAAGGAAGAGGTTCTATCCCCTACACCAATTAATCATAGAAAACCAAAATAGTTTCTACTGAACCAGTCAAAGTGTAAACTAGATGCTAACATAACCATAATCAATTTAGAGGAATGAAGTGCTTAGATAGTTGAATAAAGACAGTTGTGAAGGATAACAGAGAAGGAATTGTCCTTGGAGGAGAGAAGTGGGTTTCTACATCTCTCTTCTCCTCTCCATCCCCCAATGGCCAATGTTATGAACTTTAAAAGGTTAGAAAATTTGGACTTGTTTGTTAATAGTGTCTCTGGAATAGCAGTGGCTAATGTTAACATCTCCATTGGGAGCTGAAAAACAAGGACAAGCTAGACAGATGGAGAAAAGGCTTTAGAGATCATGACTCCTCAAGGTAGAGAGAAGTTCGGGCTTTAGACTTTAGAAAAGCCCCTGATCCTTAGAGATGCAAAGAGCTACATCTAAGGGAAATTTCATAAGGCTCTATGAAGGGAGAAAAAGACTCCCAATGCCAGGAGCTGTTACCTCTTTGCTACATACATGCTTCCTTAAATTTGTGTTTTAAATTTGAACTGTCTTTTCAGGAACATTGTGTGTGTTCTTAGTTTGAGAGGGTTGTTTGTTTTTTTTAACAACTGTCCTTGCTATACCTACTTAGTAGATATTCTTTCAAAAAGCTGATGAGGGCTAGTTTTCAATGGGAAGTACACTGGTTGGGGCTTATGGGCAGCAATATTTTTCTAAAAAAGAAAACCAATCCCTAACATTTAGCCATAGAACCCCAGGAGAAGAAGGAGTAATAATTCTTTGGGAACCCAGCCTGACAATTCAAGTAGGAGTTGGGAAAGTAACCTCAGAGGTAGTATTACTGATACAACATATTCTCCAACAAAAAAACGATCCAAAACGCAAATTACTTTATTTTTATTTCCAGTTTTATTTTATATTCAGTTCCAAATTCTCTCTCCTCCCTTTACCCTGCCCATTGAGAAGATAAGAAGAAAAAAACTATTTCAAATATATAGTTTACAAAACAAATTCCTGCATTTGTCATATGTGTCCAGAAAAACAAAAACAAAAGGAAGAGAAGAAAATATATTTTATCTACATTCTGAGTCCATCTATTCTATATCTGGAGGTGGGTAATATATTTCATCATGAGTCTTAGAACTGTGGTTGGTCATTGTGTTGATCAGAATTCTTTTATCTTTTAAATTTGATTATCTTACAATGTTGTTATTATCATATAAATTGTTCTCTGATTCTGCTCTCTCTTCCCTTTGCATCAGTTCCCAGGTTTTTCTGAAACCATCTCCTTCATTATATCTTTTAGCACAATAGTATATAATCACATTCATATATCATAATTTATTCAGCCATTCCCCAATCAATGGGCTTCCCCTTAGTGTCCAATTCTTTGACACCATAAAAAGAACTGTTATAGGTATTTTTTGTACTTGAGTTCTTTTTTTTTTTAATCTCTTTAGGTTATAGATACAGTAGTATCAATGCTGGGTGAAAGGATATATATAAGTTTAGTAACTTTTGAGACATAGTTCCAAATTGCTTCCCATTGAAGTAACTGGGGGTTTTAGGAAAGCAGGTGGTTAATTGTGGAAATTAAGTGAACCGCATTGACTTCATCTTCTGACTCAAATCTGAAGCTAGCTTAGTTTTCTTTCTGTTCAGTTACAGGTCTAATCAGAATTTTGTCTTGTGAGAAAACTTTAGTCAATTGTGGGATTTGGGAGAAAACCTTATTACATTATTTGAATCTAACTCTGCATGGCTGGGAAGCTGGACCACCTCTGCCTTCTGTGGAGAGACCCCTTAACTAAGGACTTAAGTTATGATGAACAGAAATCTGATCAGACCCAAAGATTGATTCAAGGAGTTTTCTCAGTTATATGCCTTAAGCAACCCATATATCCTGTCTGAAAACTGGCCCCATACTGATCAATCAGGTATTGTTTCCATATTCCTTTGTTTGTTCACAGACACTTTGGAGGAAGTCAGAGATCTCTTTTTCAGATTTCAGGGAATTGCACCTGTTCACTCTCTCCCAATTTGGAAAGTACCTAATGTTTACTCCATTAGAAATCAGATTACCTAATGCTATATCCTGGTTAATTGTTTCATTTTAATTTATTGGCCTTATTTGATTGTTTTTAATGTATAAAAAATCTGTCTCTCCCTGTATTGGGGTCCAGTGCCAAAGCTGAGGAAAGCTACTGGTCCCTACTATTGGGCAATTGGCTTTCATTGCTTAATAAATCAGTATCATCAGAAGTTTGATTCTTTGTTTCCTCAGTCATTTCATCTTTTACCCAACACACAAGAATAATTGAACCATTTACAACTTCTGATCATATGAATTTATTAAGACCATGAAAGATCTTGAAATGATCTGAAAAAATATTCATGTTCTTAACTTGAAAAGTGTTTTCATGATTAGGATCAAAGAATTATAGATTTAGGGCTAGAGGGGCCCCCAGAGGCCATCTAGTTCAGTCGATTCATTTTACAATTTAAAGACCCACAGAGATTAAGTGACTTATCCACAGCTACCTCCCAATTATTCTGTATAAAGCATGTATGTATATTGTTGTTTGATGTTTTTCCCATTAGAATGTTATTTCCTTTTTTAAACAATTTTTAACATTCATTCTTAAAATTTTGAATTCCAAATTCTCTCCCTTCCTCCCTTCCCACCTGCTTTATTGAAAAGGCAAGCAAATGAATATAGGTTATATCTGTATAATCATGCAAATATTTTTACCTTTCTTTGTATTACCAGAGCTAGACACAGTGACTGGTACTTAGAAAGAGCATAATAAATGCTTGTTGACTGACTAACACTGGTTTAGTTAGTTTATCAGTTGTGTCCAGGTCTTCGTGACCCCATTTGGGGCAAAGTAATGGGAGTGGTTTGCCATTTCTTCACCATTTACATTTTACAGAATAAAGCAAACAGGGTTAAGTGACTTTCCTAAGTTCACACATCAAAGATGAGATTTGGACCCAGATCTTCTAATATCAGGTAGCTTTTCATGTAGTTTCTGCAATGTTGAATACATTTCAATGAAGGAAATAAATGTGTGGTAAATTCTGTGCTGACTGCAGTAAGGACTGAATAATTCAAGAGAATGCTTTGAATATGAGGTTAGGAGCCTCTTCAGTCTAGAGTACAAACAGCATGGGTCAGCAATGATTATGACCTACTGGCAGAATAAAAAAATAAGCAGCAGGGCATGTGAAAGAGAAAAAAAAAGTGAATTCAAAAAGAAAGGTAATGTTCACACCAGATTCTGATCATTTGCTGATCAGCTTCACATAGATGAAAGGAAGTTAACTTATAGCTCCTCACATTCTTGGAGCATTCATTTCCACAGAACCCACTCTAGTGGCATTGAACTTCTGAATTTCTCGGACCTTCATCTGACAGACTCCCTGGGCTTCCCCTTTCTTAGCACCATTCATATGTGTTCACTCCCTGTACTGGTATCTATAGATCTCCTGCTGAAAAACTGAGGCTAGCTAGGACTTGGCAGGCTCTCCTTTTCTATTCCTGCTTCATTGCTCACTACCTTTATTCACCACCCATGACATAATAAACTAATTCCCTGGCCAAGATTATGACTCAGTATCCTTGAAATTCCACCCTACCCACTAGTTTGTATCATGGCCAGGCAAGACTGGTGGCATTTTCAATGCTTCCAAGCTTCCTTTTTCCCCTGTTGCTTTCACCTTTTCACAAGATGGAGGTAATAGTGCCTTCCTTTCCTCAGGCAGGGGCATCTGCCAAAGTAGCAGCTCTGTAACTGTAAATAGTTCTTACTAAAGAGAGCCCCCTGCTGAATGATCCCAGCACATCCAAAACAAAACTTACTGTATTTTGCCTTAAACTCATCCACTCACCCCTGAGAATTTTCCTGTTTTTCTTGAGAGCACTATCATTCTAATAACTTGGGTATACAATTAGATTTAATTCTTCTTTCTCCCTCAACCCTTATATTCAGATAGTTTCCAAGTCTTGTCAATTCCATAGCCACAATATCTCTTTTGTCTATTCTCCTGTCTACCCTTATTATTTTTCACTATTAAAATAGCCCCCCCAGTGAGTCCCCCTGCTTTCATTCTCTCACCTCTCTAATCTATCGTTCATACAGCTTTCAAGTTGTTCAGCCTACAAACTGACTATGTGCCAAGAACTATGCAAATTGCTGTGAATACAAAGGCAAAAGACCCCAAAGGCAAAAACAAATACTGAAGCAAAGTTAAAATACTATGGTGGGGGGGAGAAGAGGAGAAAATATAAGGAATCTGAGAGCAAAAAAAAGAAAAAACTGAACTGGAAAACAGATTGAGGAGAAAAACTTTTAAGAATCATTTGACTATCTTAATGATATAACAGCAACAACAACAACAAAAAAAAGAGAGAGAGAGACATATTTCAAGACATTTTGAAAGAAAATTGTACAGATCTCTTAGAACCAGATCCACTGGCTACCTCCTGAAAGAAACTCCAAAATGAAAATTCCTAGAAACATCATAACCAAAATTGAGAGCTTCCAGGTCAAAGAAAAAAGTGCTGCAAGCAGCCAGAAAGAAAGAATTCAAGTACTGAGGACATAAGATCACACACTATTTAGCAGATACCATTATAAAGGAACAGAGAACTTGGAATGTGATTTTCTAGAAGAAAAAGGTTATGGGTTGATAATCATTAAATATTATATTTTGGCCAAAGTCTGAATTAATCAAACAAATTGCTTTCCCTTACTTTGAAAATGCCTTTTTCCTGTGTCAGCAACTCCAGAGCGTCCTGAGATCACAAATTCCAAACAGCTCCTGCTTTGTCTTTGCTCTCTGAGTGAGCTTGGAGAATACCTCTCCTTATGTCAACAAAGCAGTCGAGGCTTATTTTATGGCCCTTAAGCATGAGACCCTTAACTGGAGGCATTAACTTGAGTAATGGGACTTTTTTTATCTTAATATTTTCTGGACATATACTATGTTATGGAATGTTAATGGTAAAGAAAACACATATCCTGGATAATAATTTCAATTGACACTTGGTCAACTCTCTTATTTTATTGTATTTGCCATCTATTTAATTAAGAAAATTCCTTTCTCACACAAGGATTAAACATTTATGGAGATCATAAATTTGTGTGACATGGCCACCCCGAATTGGGATGGTTCTAAAATGTATTTAAGGTTTTTCATTTTTTTGTTCATCAGTCAGTTTCAGGCTGGCTCCTTATACAAATCTGCTAGCTTTGGGAGAATAAATACTGTAACTATATATTACTCTTTGTCTGTCTCCTTTAACCAAACTTTTTAATAGATTGGCAGGGTTTATAGTCAAGAATAACTTACCCAGAAAAAAACTGAGTATAATGTTACCTGGTAGGTGGGGAGTGAGGGGAAGAATGAACCTTTAATGAAATAGAGGATTTCCAGGCAATCCTGATGAAAAGAAGACCAGAGCTGCCAAAATGTGAGTTTTGGAATACAAACTTTGGAGAAACTTTAGAGTACAAACACAGGAGTGAAAAAAAATATAAAAAGATAAACATGAATGAACAGTGATAAAGAACTAAATAAGGATAAACTGTTTACATTCAAATATGGAAAGATGATACATGTTTCCCCTCTGATCTCCATCACCATCAGAGTTCATAGAGGGAGTCCAAATAGACATGTCTTGGAGTAATTCTCATATCTTAATGAGTTTAAGAAAGGAATGGAAAGGGAGGGGAAGAGGAATATACTATGGGGGAAGGAAAAGGAAGGTTAAGGGAAATTATCTCATCTAATTAATGCATAACTAGACAACTATACCAACAAGGAAGGATGGGGAAGGGGCTGATACTTGAAACTCACTCTCATTTGAACTGATTTGAAGAAGGAAGAATACACATATACACAGAGAGAATACAGAAATATATTTCATTCGACAGGGAAATAGGAGAGAGAGAAGTGGGGAGGGACAATTAGAGGTAGAGTAGATTAAGGGAAGAATTAATACTAAGCAAAACAAATATTAAGAATGTACAAAGATATCTTTCAATCTTTTTGAGGTGGCAAAGAATGGAGATCTGAGAGGGGGACCCATAAATTGTGGAATCAATGAATAAATTATGGTATATAAATGTGATAGAATACTATTATGCTCAACTCCCATCAATATAATAACCAACCAGAATTCCAGAGGATTAATAAGGAAATATGCTACCCCACCTCCTGATAGAAAGGTGAAGGATTCAATGCAAAATAAAACAAATATTTTTAAAGAAATGGCCAACATAGAAATTAGTTATGATTGACAAGACATTTTTAATTAGTTTGATTTTTCTTGTGTTCTAAAAGGGTGGCAGTGATGAGAAGGTGGATCTTGACTGATTAAAACAAATATATATATGTTGTATAGAAATATACATACACGTGTATATTTGTGCATATATGTGTGTGTGCACACACATATAGAGAGAGCATATAACCCTTGGGAACTCTGTTCAACACAATGACCAACCACAATCCCTGAGGACTCATAATAAAATATGCTACCCACCTCCTGACAGAGAGGTGATGGATTGAAAGCAGATTAAGACTTTTTATTTTTTTAAACTAGAGCCAATGGAAAACTTTGTTTTGCTTGACTATTCATGTTTGTAACAGGGGTTTTGTTTTTCTTGCTTTCTCAGTGTGGGGCAGGATGAGGGAAATGGGAGAGAAAGAAGGCTGATTTTTTTTTTTGGAGGGCAATTGGGGTTAAGTAACTTGCCCAAGGTCACATGGCTAGGTTTTTGTTTTTGTGTGTGCTTTAAGTGTCTGAGGCCGGATCCGAACTCAGGTCCTTCTGACTCCAGGGCTGACGCTCTGCTCACTGCGCCACCTAGCCACCCCAAGAAGGCTGATTTTTGAAAATAAGATAAAATTTAATTAAAAAAAAAAGAATTTCAACTTAGGTCTTCCAGACTCCAAACCCAAAGATCTATATATATTATCCCCCCGAATTGCTCCCAGTGGATAATTAGCCATTGAATACCACCCCAATTGGATGGTAAAATATTCTAATAGTATATTTCCAGCTAAATTTCCCACCACTAAAAAAAACTGTACCACTTATTTTTCCATGACAAGGTTGGATTCAAAGAACTGAGAGAACACCACCGCACAAGAAGCCACCATTCTACATCCACTATAGTTTTCGTCCTTGGCTTTTGTCCTGCTCTCAAACCCTGTTCATCTGTGCCCACAGCCAGTCTCTACCTGAAAGAACTAGAGACCACACAGGTAGACCTACAAACATTTTGCATATTACTAAGACAACAGGGAGGCTGGAGATCACCAACAGATGCAAATGAGCCCATGCAAGTTGGAAACTGGGTGTGGCTATCCAAAAGGAATCTTGTATGAAATTATGCAGAGTGAAGTAAGGTGAATGTTGTTGTATAACAACATTGTATAACAATATTATAACAATAATTTATGCAGTAAAAACAATAGTAAAAACAAACAACTTTGAAAACCATAAGAACTCTGATCAATGTGACGACCAACCTGATAATTAAACATGCTATCTGCTTCCTGGACAGAGGATATGGACTTAGAGTGTGGAATGAGACATATTTTTGGACACAACCATTGAGGGAATTTGTTTTGACTATGCACATGTTTATTACAAGGGTTTCTTTTTCTTTTTTTTTTCAGTGATGGAGTAGGAGAGAGAAAAAGTCAATTCTTGTTGATTAAAAAAATAATTTATAAAACAAAAATAAAAGAAACCTTATTCTTATTCAAACAAACAAATACAAAAGGAATCTTCCATGCAGCCCTTGGTGCTGTGCTTAACCACCAGGTTGTTGGTCCTAGAATATTCTGGCTAGAACTTATTTCTGTGAAAAATCATTGTTCCAAAAGTTCTACATTGACCCCTAACTCCTTCAGTCCCTCCTCAACTAGCCTGATAGAGGATGAATTTATAATAAGGGAGGTGTTTGACTTCAGGTGACAATGCAAACCTCTTCAGTACTTCATTAAGGACCCAAAGCCTAGAAAAAGAAGCCCACTTGGAACACTGCAACTACTGTGTCTTCCACCAATAGAGACCACATGGACCCTGTCACTGGTGCCAAAGGAGGACACCCACAATGGGGGATGGTGTCAGTGCCAGCTGATACTCATGTGTAGAGATTAGTTTTTAGTAAGCAGGACAGACTTGAAAAGCCAGCTGTTTGCAGGTAACTGTGTGGGTTCAGAGTATTTCTTCATTTTTTCCAGATCTGCAAAACCTTTCCTATCTCTGCAAAATTTCTGTATTTAGACCCTTGTTCTGCATTTGTCTAGTTAAACAGCATGTCTGGTTTGCTTCTTTCTCAGCATTTCTTGCTTGTGTCCCTTCCCTGAACTGACAAAGTTCTTATTGAACTGAGCTCAGACTTGGCAAGTACTCTAGTCTACTATCTCCACAGCTTTTATCAACTATATCTCTTCCTTAAACATTACAGCTTGATTTCATGGCCAAGACTATGAGTCAAATCCTTCAACACCCCCGACTTATCCACCATTAGACAGGCCGAACAGGATTTGGCTGACTCTGGTCACCCCACCCTAGTTATGGCTCCATAACTGACCCTAATCAATTTCTCATGGAGACACTATTTAAGACAATTCATTAAAAAAGAGAAGGGAAAAAAGATAAAAACAAGCCCAAAGAGATGATAAACACCAAATACTTAAAAATTTGTATAAACTTCTTATACCTTTCAAATATTTAGTAGTTATTTTGACTCAGAAGAAAAAATAAAAATGAAGATTGGAAATAATTTGAGCTAATCTCTCACACAGGATATGAAATATGTATTCATAGGGGGAGAATATAATTATAACATAACATAACATAACAATATGATATAATATGACATAATATAGCATCACATAAAATGTGTAAGCTAAGAGGGCTATGGTGCCAAATCTCTCCCCCCACATACACACAAATGATATTTGTTTTTAAACACTTACTAATTATTTAATTGACAAGGGATACAAACACATCCCTGTGTCAAGGAGTTTACCTCCTTTTTTAAAGATACAATTTTATTCTTATTTCATTTAGAAATCTCTTCAATTTCCCCCTGAATCCTGTTGATCTCTTCTCGGAGCGTCATCTCTTTATCATAAAAAAATATATACATGTGTATATATATATATATATATATATATATATATATATATATATATATTGGCTTTTTGGAGGGCAATTGGGGTTAAGTAACTTGCTCAAAGTCACACGGCTAGGTTTTTGTTTGTGTGTGCATTAAGTGTCTGAGGCCGGATCTGAACTCAGGTCCTTCTGATTCCAGGTCCGACACTCTACTCACTGTGCCACCTAGCCGCCCCATACAGAATATTTTTAAAAGAAAAATAAGAGAAAAAAGTCAGCAAGACTGAACAATACACCCAAGAAAAAAATAATCTGACAGTATATACAATGTTCTACAACCGTGGCCCTCCCATGTCCAAAAGGGAGTAGGATGAGATGTTTTCTCATCTTTATCCTTTGAGCCATGCTTATTCTTTGTAATTTTGCAACATTCACTTTTGATGTTTTGTGTTTGGGGTTTTTTTTCCCATTTACATTGTTGTAATCATTATTTATATTGTTTTCTTAGCTCTGCTTACTTCCCTCTACATCAGATCATGTATTTCCATGCTTCTCTGTGTTCATAATAATAATTATTTCTTACAGCACAGTAATATTCTATTACATTCATATGCCACAATTTGTTTAGTCATTCCCCAGTCAAAGGGCATCTACTATGTCTCCAGTTTTTTTCTACCATAAAAAATGTTGCTATAAATATTTTAGTGTGTACAGGGACATTCTTCTTATCATTTATATACCTTGTGGTATATGCCTAGTAGTAGATACTCTGGGTTGAAGGTTATGGACATTTTAACCACTTTATTTATGTAATTCCAAATTGCTTCTCAAAATATTCATACTGATTCACAGATCTATCAACAATGCAATAGTATGCTTATCTTCCCACAAGTACTCCAATATTGATTATTCCCTTATTTTGTCTTCTGTGCAGATTTGCTGGTTGTGAAGTGAAGTCTCAGGGATATTTTAATGTACATTTTTTCTTATCATTGATTTGAAGCATTCTTTCATATGGTTTTTAATAATTTATAATTGTTTTTTTTTAAACTGTTCAAATCCTTTGACCACTTATCTATTGAGGAATGGCTTTTGTTTTTATATTAGTTAGTTATTAACTATCTATAGATGTTGGATACCAAACCCTTATCCATGACATGACACAAAGATTTTTTTCCCCTATAATAATTTCCCTTCCTATCTTAGCTGCACTACTTTTATTTGTTCAAAAGTTTTTTCAATTGAATGCAACCAAAATTACCTGTTTTATCTTTTGTAACCACCTCTATTCATGATGTAGTTAAGAATTCATCTGCTATCCATAGCTGTGAAAGCCATATGATCAGCTTTTTTTCCCTAATTTTTAATGGTATGATCTTTAATATATAATATATGCAATATATATATTAATTACATGATATATATTAATATATATTATGTATATCCAGGTTATATATACATTTTGAATTTATTATGGAATATGGTATAAGAAATTGGTCTAAGTCTAATTTCTGCCACACTGCCCTCTAGCTTTCCCAGCAGGTCTTATCATATGGGAATTTCATAAGAAATTTATGTTTGGAGGTTTATACAGCTCTGGGTTATTGAATATCATTATTTCTGCTTCTCTATTGCCTACTGAGTCTGTGATGAGGCTGTAATGTATATACAAGATACATCTAAGTCCTTTCTCTTTCTTAGGTACAAACCTCTCTGGCTGAATTAATAAAGGAAGTAATGCTATTAGCTAAGAAAATAAATTGACTGTACCTCTGGGAGTTTTAAATAACTAAGCCCTGAGAAGCTCAGTGAAGTTTTAATTTACATTTGAGAGCTAAAGACAGTGGTAAAAAGAGATCCCTGTTCCTCTACTAGAGGGAAGCAAGGAAAATTTTTCCTTCCTCCTCCCTCTCATTTGCCAAGACATGGGAGCTACAATACCAGTAGAAGACACAGCATCCAGTGGGGAGCAGAGATACACTCTGGTTAAACATGGATACAGAGAGATGGTCACTTGAGCAAGGAAGCAGCTTTAAGGGTCATGATCTGGACAATGAAGAGTAGGTCTGTGGGAAGGAAAGTGTCCTCATGCTAGGACTCTAGGATGAAACAGTTTCTGGGTCCCATTCTCCAAGAAGTTGGGCATTACCTTTACCACATGTGGATCCTACATATGGGCCTCACTGCCACACTGTAATGTTCGATCCTCTTCTTCTCATGAGTGCTGTGTATGTCTGTAGATGAAAATGCTCCAGGTTTATGAGATGAGTCTTTATGTGAACTATTCTATGTCATCTTAAATAAGCAACTTTGCTAAAAGCTAATTAAGTTGACACCAGCCAAGATGGTGGAGTAAGAAGAAACAATAAAGACCAACTTCCTCTACATGCTCTCCAACAAAGATCTAAGCAAACCAGATTAGGTAATGGTATGGAAACCTGAGGAGAAACTTCAATGAGACATCTTTCTTGTCTAAAAAAAATTTTTTTTAATGATCTACAGGCAAGTAACCAGAGCAGATGGAACAAGGTGGACTGGGGTCTTGGACCCAGTCCCAGATCCAAACTAATAGCATGGAAATAAACAAACAAATAAACAAACAAACAAACAAACAAACAAATAAATAAATAAAATGGAAATAAATAAAAACCCAGGGCTCTTAATAAGATTGGGTTAGCAGTGCAGTACAAGTTGAGTTGTTGAATAGCTAGGGCCCAAGGTCTCCCAAAGGGACTAGATCTAGGATGTAACCCCAAGCCCAGAACAGGGCAAGCTTAGCAGTGTAGTTGCTGTGAACCTACTGGGCCTTTTGGCTAGCTGACAGAACTGTGATTAAGTACGGTCTCTTATAGCACCACACAAGGGCACGTCTTCAGTATATATTAACTACAGAGAAACCAAGGTCAAGAGCCTGAAAACCCTGGGGAGGCAGTGATCAGACCATGCTCTTAACCTGATTACATAGGGCCCATGAAAGTGGCTCGAGCTGCCCCATGATCCTTGAAGAACATAGCACTAAATACTCAAAGAATCCAGTGGCAGGATTTTAAAAAGGCACACCAGGATTATACAATGCACCAGCAGTCCCACCAGAACTGCACAGACCCTTGTACTAAAAAAAAAATCACCAAAAAGTAAGGGTAGAAGAAAAGATAAAGAACTATTGTGGTGTCATAGATGCCCAAAACACAAACCCAGAAGAAGAGAATAACTCCACAATATCTCAAAGAATCTTGGCCACAAGATTAATTAGAATTCTTAGAAGAAATGAAGCAAGAGTTTTTTTGTTAAAGTTTTAAAAATGATATAGATTAGATCAATAAAGAACTGGAAAAGAAATGAGAACTTTAAAAAAAGACTTGGAAAGAGAATTTTAAAAAAAGTTTATTTATTTATTTTTAGTTTAGAACATACAGTTCCACAAGCTATTGATTTTTAAATTTTCTCCCCATCTCTCCCTTTCCCCCTCCCCAAGATGGCATGCAATCTGATATAGGCTCTATATGTACATTTGGAAAGAGAATTAACATAGCATAATGTTATGGGAATGGGAATCTGAAGGTCTTCTCTGCCCCTTGGCCCTTTGATAGGCTTAAGTGACTCTTGAAAACCTTCCCTGATTTGAAAATATACTCTGCCTCCTAATAGGCTGAATGTGGTCACAAGGAGCCTGTGGTGGGAGGCTTGGTTTTCAGGAATGCCCACACCTTGTTACTTTGTTATTGGGCAGTGGGTCAAGAGGGTTGTGACATCCTCTGAGCCAGGAGAAGGCTATATATACCCTGATGTGAGGTTTTGCTTTGAAAAGAGTTGTGTGATTTGACCAGATGAGACTCTGGGCAGCCATTGAGAGCCCCCCAGCTTTGAAAACCCAGATGTTGATGCTTCCCTCCCTAGTAACTGACTAGGTATGGATGTGATATTCAGACAGTTAGAAGCCTGTCTGCTGATCTGTTTCTCTGTTTGCTTGTAACTTCTGCTTATAACTTCTATTTGTATTTTGTTTGTATTCTTTGAAGTTCATGGTGTTGTCTTTTTCCCTGAACTAGGTAAATGATATATGTTTGATTAAAGTAAGATTGTTAACCCATTTTAGTTGCTTTCCTTTATAAAAGCAGATCTAAGAACCTGTGCTAGCAGCCATCCTGGGTATGCTAGGGTGCTTGCTGCTACACATAAGAGGTAAAAAAAAAAAAAACATTTTATCTAAGTAACAGACTCCTTTAAAAGTAATGGCCCAAGCATAAGATAATGATTATATGAGACATCAAAAAATAGTAAAAAGTCAAAAGACTGACAAAATATAATCTTTTGACAAAGTCAAAACATTGTAAAAATAGAAGAATCATATAAAAAAAAAAACAGTTGACCTGGAAAACATTAAGGAGAGATAATGTAAGAAACATTGAACTACCTAAAAGTCATAACCCCAAAAGAAGTACAAATATTATATTTCAAGAAATCCTGAAGGAAAATTATCCAGACATAATAGAACAAGAGGGTAAAATGAAAATATAAAGAATCCGTGGGTCACTTCTTGAAATAAGCCCCTAAATGAAAACTCTCAGTAATCTAATAGCCAAAATCTAGTACTAGCAGCTTAAAGAAAAATACCTCAACTATCCAAAAAGAATTCAAATGCTAGGGAAGCACACTCAGAATCACACAAGACCCAGCAAAACTTGGTGTAATCCTCGGTGAGAAAAAATGGATCTTTAATGAAATAGAAGACAAGTGAGCAATCAGAAAAGACTTTATAAGAATGAAGTGTTTGCATTCTATCATGATACCAATGTCCCCTAAGAACCTTAATGTTATCAAGGATCATAAAGGAGTCAAATAAGACAGAGGGCCTAGAATTGATTCTGTTATATTTAAACAATCATAAAAGAAGAAAAGAAAGGGAAAGGTAAAAGAATATACTAGAAAAGAAAAGGGGAGGAATGAGAGAAATTTTTTCTCTCACATCATTTGGGTGCAAGTAGAAAATTATACAAATGGGGAAGCAGTTAAAGGAGCAGTCATCACTGAAAATTCATTTTCATATGAACTGGTCAAAGGATGCTAGAATACACACACACACACACACACACACACACACACACACAGGGTTTGGGGTAGAAATACATTCTACATGGAGTTTGTTCCCTCACAGAAAATATAATACTAAGCGATAGGGAAAGAATGACTAGCACAGAATCCATTAACTTATTGCTACTGATACAAATAAATTAGAAGGTTAATGTTTAAGCCTTACCAGGCTATGAAGAATTTTTGCAAGTCTGCTAATTAGTCAGGTCATATTTCCTCTCCACTGAGCATAGTCTGATAAAACTCCAAGAAAGATCTTCTTTCCTGGGCCTTCTCCATTGTTGATGTTTTTCTTGTCACAAACTCTCTTCCACTGCTGTGGGTGCATGGAAAGTTATTCTGGTTGACACTGCCCTGTTTCATGCACTTTCAGTCCTTGCAGGACCTTTTGGTGTTCACAATATTGATGCTAGAGGAATGGAAATTCAAAAGGAGAGGTAAGGAAGCCAGGGGCCTCTGGTACAATCCCAGCTAGTTGAATCTATACTCACCATTGGGAACAGGGCCCTCTGGGATGGAATAAAGAAGGACCCTCCTTCCTCCACATATTGCCTTTCTCTCTCTCTCTCTCTCTCTCTCTTTCTTTCTCTCTCTCTCTCTCTCTCTCTTTCTCCTCTCTCTCTCTCTCATTTTAAATTTTATTTATTTTATTCTGAACTTAAGAAATAAAACAAGTGGGGCGGCTAGGTGGCGCAGTGAATAGAGCGCCGGCCCTGGAATCAGAAGGACCTGAGTTTGGAGCCGGCCTCCAGACACTTAATCTACACAAACAAAAACCTAGCCGTGTAACCTTGGGCAAGTTACTTAACCCCAATTGCCCTAAAGGGGCGGCTAGGTGGCGCAGTGAGTAAGAGAGCCGGCCTCGGAGTTGGGATGACCGGAGATCAGATCCGGCCTCAGAAAATGAGCACCCACGCATAAATAATGACTAGCCATGTAACCTTGAGCAAGTTACTTAACCCCAATTGCTTTAAAAAAAAAAAAAAAAAAGAAAGAAAACAAGCATTCCCATAACATAGTAGAATAGAAAAAAAAGGTAATTATAGATGAAACTACAAATTTATTATGTACAACTTGTTGTTCCCTTTAAATATATAATAATCATGTAGCTTTCTTTTTTTTTCTTCCCTTTCTCCTGCCTCTCACCCTAGAGATGACTTCTCAAAAGCTGCCTCCAAGAGACATGCCAGCCAGAAGCTACCTCTTCTACTAGGAGTGGCAGCACACATCATCAGCTTTTCTTGCTCAACTATCACTTAGGTTACTCAACCCAGATATGCTTTATATATAACTAGAAGCAAGTAGAGAATATCTGTGCATGCCAGGGGTAGGTGGGGGGTGGGATGTACCTGTTACAATTTGAATATATTCCTCAATCCACACTTTAATATTAATATTTAATAATAATCTATACTTTCTTCAGTATATTTCTTCCATCAAATAAATCTCACAAAGGCATTAAAATGTAATCAATGGTCTTTCAGAGTTTCTGTGGCTGAAGAAATTATCCCCTTTGGTCCTTCTGGTGGCAGCTCTTCCAGGCCCCCAAATATAAATGCTAAAAAGAGGGTGTAAGAAAGGGTGAATAAGTCAATCAACAAGATTAATTAAGTAGTACTTAATTGCACTGACTCATATGTCAGATGCTATGCTAAGTCCTAGGGATACAAAGAAAGTTATAAACACAGTCCCTGTCTTCAAGGAGCTAGTATTCTAATGGAGAAGAAACAGCCAAAAAAATGCATGTACAAGAAATATTTAATTTATATGGAAGGTAATCTCAGAGGAGAAGGATATGGGTTGGTGTATTTGGCAGGAGGGACTTCAAAATACCTGCAGTATATGGATTTGAGTCTTGAAGGATGCCAGGGGGCAAAGGTGAGGGCCAAGTGCTTTTCAGACAGAGAGGATAACCAATACAACGGCATGGGATCAAGACTGTCATATGCAAGAAACAGCAAGTAAACCAGTATAACTGAACAACAGAGTATACAAAAGGGAGTAAATGTAAGAATGGACTATTAGTAAGAGGCCAGGTTGTGAAAGGCTTTAAATGCCCAGGTGAGGTGTTAATATTTGATCCTGAAACTAACAGGAAGCCACTGGAGTTTATTGAGTAGGAGAGTGACATGGTCAGGCCTGTCCTTTAAGAAAATCAATCTGACTGCTAAATGGAGGATGGACTGAAATGGGGAGAGACTTGATGCAAGGGAAACCAATTAGGAGACTATCTTAATAGTTCAGCTGTGAAATGGTGAAGTCATACACCAGAGTAGTTGCAGCTCCAGAGAAAAGAAGGCAGTACCTACAAAAGATGTTGCAAATAATGGCACCGGTAATGTGAGAACTTAGATGTTAAATGAAGCAATAAAAGTTGAGTAATCCTGGAAATTGGATTTCAGTTGTGCACACAGGTAAAAGCCAGCACAGGTGAGGCTGTAAGGACTGTCACCTCAGGTTACTCCACCCACTCTTTTCTCATCATGGTCTTGGGACAAGGAAAAGCCTCACCTGAAGTGCACTTTTGTTAATGGAATTTTCCATGACTTTCTTCCTTTCCCGCCCCCACCCCCCCAATAGATGTATCAACAAACACTTCATTGGAGAGAATAAAATGAGATGTGGTTTTATTTATTTTTAAAGAACCCTCCTTTATCATTTGATATAATTAAGTTCAATACAACAGGTATTTATTCAGGGCTTTTTAGGAGATATAAATCAGGTTACAATGACAAAAGACCAGAAGTCCCTACCTTCAAAGAGCTAATATCATTCTATGAACCCCTATACTTATATCATGTTTTGAAGTTAGTGATACCAAGAATTAAAATCATTTTCTTTAAAAAGAGAATGAAGATTATTCATCTTTATATTACCCTTGAAAGTTCAGAAAGTGGCAGAAGGTTTTACTCTCAGGACTCTAAAATAGTCTTGCCACCTACCTCCTGGCAAAGAAGTGGTAGCCTCAGGGTGTAGAATAAGATGTCATCAGTGTTGGGCACCTCTAAGTACTTAAACTCCTCGGTTTGGCTTTTAAAATCCTTTTAACCTGGCCCCTTCCCACCCTTGCAATCTTCTTACAAATTACTTCCCTACATGTGTTCTGTGCGTTAGTGACACTGGCCTCCTTGCAGTTCCTCTCAGAAGACACTCCAGTTCCTGACTTGTGTGTTTTCACGGGCTCTCCCCCATGCCTAGAATTCTCTCCCTCCTCAATTCCATCTCCTGGCTTCTTTCATCTCAGTTCAGATCCCACATTCTGCAAAAAAATCTTCTCAAATCCATCTTAATGCATATACTTTTCCTCTAAGATTATTTCCCACTGATGGGGATCCCTACAGGTTAAAAATAACATTAAGGTTTGCTTTTCCAATACTTTGCAAAACCCCTATTTTATTCTCTAATCTGAAGTTACTCTAAAGTCTCTTCCCTTATCTTGGAATACCATAAAACTTCCCCCTTACCCTGGACCATAAATAAAATTCCTTATATCCCCCCATCCTGGGTCATAAAATTTCTCTTATCTTGTGTCATTCATCTTCCTCATCCTGTCCCTAAGTCTCCAACCCCAATTAGAAACCCTAAAAATTACATCATCATCCTACAGGCTGTGTAGCTTTCTGTGTATATAAGTCTGGTCCTTTTCCTATATCAGATCAGTGCCTTTGTTTAGCTCCTTGCTTAATCTCAGGCCCATATGCTTTAGTGTCAATAAAGCTCCCATTGGTTAAAGAAAAGGTCTAAGTGAATTCTTTCAAATATGAACCAGCTCTCCCAACTCTGACCTCAACACCATTATATGCATATATACATACATGTATATATACATATATTATATAGTATATATAGTATGTATACATACTAGTACATATACATATCTATGTATATGTGTATATGTATATATACATGCATATACATACACACCTACATATACACATTTCTATACACACATACACACATATAGTACACATAGTTCCTTGCATGTTGTCCCCCCCATTAGACTGAATTCTTTGACAGAAGGGAGTAGTTTTTCTTTTCTTTGTATTCCCAGTGTTTTAGCACAGTGCTAGGCACATAGTAGGCATTAGTATATGCTTATTGACTTGATTTGTTGATTTGTTGACCGACTGATATATTTCTGGACTTGACCAATATGGGAATTTTCCTTTTTAATTAGGGAGAAGAGATGGGGAGAAAATAGACTTTTTTAAATTGAAAAACAATTAAGTTAAAAACTTAAAAAAAAGTCTAATAGCTTCCCAGTCTAATATGGAATAAAACCAAGATCTTTTCGATAGTGTAATACTTTTAAAAAGCTTTTACAAAGGGAAATATTCTGAGAAGATGTAGCAAGAACTGTAGTACCAACCTTCATCCCAACACTTGGGGGACAATCTTCCCTATGACAACTTGGTCTCTGGGTGAACTGGGGTCAGTTGAAAGCAGTTTCTGTGTAGCATTGGTCCACCAAATTCACTTCCACAAGCATCATTATAACCTATAGATGGATGAATTATTAGCTTTGCTAGTGCTGAACAGACCCTTAGTGCTTCACTCCTTACTGTCTGGCTCTGGCAAATCCCGGCAAGGATACTAACTGCCAGATTTTGGGTAGCCCATTCTCCTGATCTTTTGAAGTTCTCAGAGTCATAGCTATCTCCAATATTCCTTCACCTAAAAGCAGGGAAGAATGGATACAACAGAGACAGAAGACAAGGAAAGTAATTTCCTCTGAACATCCTGTGGGCTCCTGGTAAGGGAGGACCTATAGCTTCTCCCCTACCCAGAGGCTCTCAGCAGCTGCCTCTTTAGCACCAGGCAGACAGGAAAGATCCTAAGCCTCAATACTTGTCTTTAAACAGGCAGATTTCTAAATCTCTTTAGAAACTCTTTACAGAAAGTATTTCCAAATTGTGAAATGAACTCATTATGAAATACATTCATCTTGCACCTCTCTTTCAAGCCCATTACATGGCTTGGTATTTAGCTCACTGAGTAGCCAACTCCCTGTGCCAAGTCCACAGAGGTTACTAGCCCTCAGCATAAGGTGTTTCCAGCTGCTACATGCCCTGCATGAATGGAAAAGTCACTTCTGCAGTTTGTAGAAATTTTAGGTGGGAGTTTTTAGGCATGTGGATAAATGAATGTCTCAAGGTAGCCTTTCTCATTCAATGACCTAACATTAAAGAGGATGCCTTAGGGGAATTTGGGGCCTCTGGGGAGCTTATTGACTTGGTAGAATATTAACAATAAATATTCTGCCAAGAGCAAGGGAGATGGAATCCTGTGACCAGAAAGGCAGTGACTGGTGAAGTTAGGTGTGATGGTGTGCTGTCAGCTGATATTGTGGGAATGTTGGCACACGGCAGGGGTCTGCTGTCAGATGTTGGGGTGTTTGTGGGCAGCAGCTTCCTAAATGAGCATTTGCTGTCTGCCTTCAGCTGCTAATGCCATCCCTCCACCCAAATTTCCTTGTATTTTATTTTGTAAATATATTATATATACTTATTTTTCACATGTTATCTTCCCCCAATAGAATGTAAGTTCCTTGTGTCTTTGTGTCCCCCAGCCCTCTGGACAATGCCTAGAACAAAATAAATGCTCCCTTAAGTCAACAGGAATTTATTAAGTGCCTATATGTTCCAGGTAATGTGCTAATCTCTGAGGACACAAAGAAAGTAGTATAAAGTGTGTCCTCAAGGAGCTCATGATCTAATAGGGGAGACAATAAGCAAACAGCTGTGTGCAAACAAGCTATGTACAGGATACGCTGGAAATCATAATGGTGTAATTTTAGCTGGGACTTCAAGGAAGCTAGTGAAGCCAAGAGGCAGAAATAAAGAGTAAGGGAATTCTAAGCATAGGGGACAGGCCAAGAAGATTCTCAAACCAGAGCACTCTTGTGCAAGTAATAGCAAATATGGGGTGGCTAAATAGCGCAGTGAAAAGAGCACCAGTCCTGAAATTAGGAGGACCTGAGTTCAAATTTGGCCTCAGACATTTAACACTAGCCATGTGACTTTGGGCAAGTCATTTAACCCCAACTGCCCTGCCTTCCCCTCTCCAAAAAAAAAAGGCAAATAGGCCAGTGTAACAGGATTATAGAGTACATGGAGGGGGATAAAGTATAAGAAGACTGGAGAGGGACTGGGGGCAGGTAATGAAGGGCTTCAGATAAGAAATAGGGGATTTGATGTTTGATCTAAAAGGAAGGAGGGAACTGCTGAAGTTAACTGAATACGGTCAGACCTGAGCTTTAGGAAGATCAATTAAACACAAAGAGATGGATGCCCTGGTGTGGGAAAAGACTTGAAGCAGAGACCAACCAAAAGGTTACTATAGTAGTCCAAGTATAAAGTGGTGAGGGCCTGCTTATTGATTTTCAACAGCTAGATTCTTTGAACATAGTCTTGCCTTTCTGTTTTCCTTCCCATTGCAGTGACTACTGCTTCAACACATTTTTATTTGGTGGTTCCATGGGCATGAGTTTTTCAAGAAATGAAGTTTTTGGAGAGTTTACTTTCAGAGTGCCAGTGTGAGAGTATTGTGGCTTTCAAAATAAAAATGTAGGGAAAGACTATACTACAATAAAAGGAGAGAAAAGTCTACTACAACCTATCTGTAATAATCAATCAGTTGACAAATATTTATTGACTAACCAGCTAAGTGCAGGAAATTATCCCTACCCTCAAAGAACTTAAAATCTAGTTGGGAAAACAAAACAAAAATAAATGAAAAGTTAAATAAAACACATGCTGGAATCTGGAAAGACTCATATAAACTAATGCAAAGTGAAATGAGCAGAACCAGGAAAACACTGTACACAGTATCAGTAACATTGTGTGATGGCAAACTGTGAATGACTCAGCTCTTCTCAGCAATATAATGATTCAACACAAGTATAGAGGGCTCATGAAGGAAAATGCTATCCACATCCAGATAAAGAACTGATGGATGGACTCTGAATGCAGATCAAAGTATGCTTTTTTCATTTACTTTATTCTTTCTCATGGTTTTATTTCCTTTTGATCTGTTTCCTTTTTTTGTTTGTTTGATTTTGCTTTTTGGAGTGGGGAGGGTAGGGCAATTGGGGTTAAGTGACTTGCCCAAGGTCACATGGCTAGTTTTTGTGTGTGTATCAAGTGTCTGAGGCTGGATCCTCCTGACTCCTGTCTCCTGACGCAGGTCCTCCTGACTCCAGGGATGGTGCTCTACTCACTGCACCACCTTGCCACCCGATGTGTTTCTTTTTCCACACCTGTGATGAATATGAAGACATATTCTACATGATAACACATGTGCAAATTATATCAAACTACCTACCATTTTCAGAAAAGGGGAAGAAGGAGGGAAGAAAAATTTGGAACTCAAAATCTCATAAAAATGAATGCTAGGGGGCGGAGCCAAGATGGCGGAGTAGACACAGCTCATCCAAGCCACTCTGCCCCCAGATTCCCCCCAAACTATGTAAAAGGGGACTCTGAACAACTTCTGGAACCCCAGCACCCACAGAACAACACAGAGAAGCTAACCTCCTGCTGAGGACAGCCTAGCAGCCCTGCAGGAAGGACCAGTGTAGCACTCTGGGAGCCGGCAGCACACAGAGAGCAAGGAGCTGAGACAAGTGGAGCCCAGGTCCCCGTGAGCCGAGGTTTTAGCCCCAGGGCGGCAGGGCCAGCAACCAGCTGGAGAGACCCCAGAACACCAGCAGCTGTGGCAATTCCAGAATTATCAACATAGACATGCCTAGGACAAAGTGAGAGGTTAGTGTCCTATGGACTTTGGGACCAGTATTTGGGGAATGCATCGGCTTTCTCCCCTGGGGGCTAGAAGCCACTGAGGAAACACGCCATTTTGTAGTTTTCAGAGGCAGCTCCAGCTCCTGGCCTGCGAATTGTAGGGAGATCCAGCGATCAGTCTTGGGGGGGTAATCGCTCTTGCTTTAACCTCCCTGGATCTGGATTGTGATCTGGGGTGGAGGTCGTGGGTGGGTTTAAAGCTTGCCAGAAATGGAAGTTGCCCCCCACACATTCGGGATGAAAATTCCTCTATCTGGCCTTAAAGCCATAGTGTGGCAACAAGCCCAAAAGTCAAGTAATTAAGTGGCAACATGCCAAGGCAAAGGAAACAGAAAAATGCAACCCTAGACTCCTATTTTGGGGGCATAGAGCGGGAAAAGGACTGTGAGGTCAGAAGTCCTGCTCCAAAAGCCCCAGGGGAAAACATGAGCGGGTTGCAGGCCATAGAGGACCTCAAGAAGGACTTTAAAAATCAAATAAGAGAAGTGGAGGAAAAATTGGAAAGAGAAATGAGAAGGATGCAGGAAAAGTATGAAATGAGGGTCAACAGCCTGACTGAGGAAAACAACACCTTAAAAAATAGACTAACTCAAATGGCAAAGGAGGCCCAAAAGGGCAATGAGGAGAAGAATGCCTTAAAAAGTCGAATTTGCCAGATGGAAAAAGAATCTCAAAAGTTCACTGAGGAGATTCATTCCTTCAGAGTTAGACTGGAGCAAATGGAAGCTAATGACTTTATGAGAAATCAAGATGCTGTTAAGCAGATCCAAACAAATGAAAAGATTAGAAGGCAATGTGAAATATCTCATGGGAAAAACCACTGACCTGGAAAATAGATCCAGGAGAGACAATTTAAAAATTATTGGACTACCTGAAAGCCATGATCAAAGAAAGAACCTAGAAATCACCCTTCAAGAAATTCTCAAGGAAAACTGCCCTGATGTTTTAGATCCAGAGGACAAAATAGAGGTTGAAAGAATCCACAGATCACCTCCTGAAAAAGATCCCAAAAAGAAAACTCCCAGGAATATTATAGCCAGGTTCCAGAATCCCCAGATCAAGGAGAAAATACTACAAGCAGCCAGAAGAAACAATTTCAATATTGTGGAAACACAATCAGAATAGCCCAGGACCTGGCAGCTTCTACACTGAGGGATCGAAGGGCATGGAATATGATATTCCAGAGGGCAAAAGAACTGGGAATGAACCCAAGGGTCACCTACCCAGCAAAACTGAGTGTTTTGTTTCAGGGGAAAATATGGTCATTCAGTGGAATAGAGGACTTTCAAGCATTCTTGAGGAAAAAACTAGAATTGAATAGAAAATTTGACATCCAGACACAAGAAGCAAGAGATGCCTGAGAAGGTAATCAGGGAAAAGAAATCAAAAGGAACTTATCAAAGTTGAACTATTTACATTCCTATATGGAAAAGCAATAACGGTGACTGATGATATCTTTCTCACTATGAAAACAATGGAAGAAGGGTGTGTGGTCATATGAATACATATGTGAATGTGTGTGTATATGGTTACATGTATATATGGATAGAGGGCATAGGTTGAATTTGTTGGGAAGGGAGGATACTCAAGAGGTGAAATTATGAGGTGAGAGAGGAAAGTGGCAAGAGGAGATGGGGAGAGACAGGGTAGGGTAAACTATCTCATGTAGAAGAAGCAAGGAGAAGTGGTTGCAAGGGAGGGGGAGAATAGGAAGGGAAAAAAAAGGCAAATCCAAATTCTCATTGAATTTGGTTCAGGGAGAGAATGACATACATACTAAATGGGATATCTCAACCTGCAGCAGAATAGGGGGAAGGGGGATGAGAGGAGGGATGATGGATAGGAGGGCATCCTTGGGGGGAGGGGAGGTTGGAAGTACCCACTATAGAAGAGGGACAGGATCATGTAGGGAATGGACCAGGTGGTGGGTGGGATGAGTGGGAGGGAATTATAAGCAGCCTTGTACAATATATCTACTATGATAATGTTTTGCATAGCTAGACATGTACAACATATACTGAATTACTTATCTCCCCAGAGGGAATGGGTGACAAGGAGGAAGGAAATGGATCTGAAATTCGAGGTCTTAACATTAAATGTTTCAAATATATATAAATACTATTATTAATACTCTTTTGCTTATAATTGGGAGATAAGATGTGCAGGCATTGGGACACAAAGATTCACCTTCCTCTAATGGAAAAGTCGAAGGGGGTATGGGAGAAGGTATGGGAGAGAGCAGATTGGAGGAAGCGATATCTTGTGGGACTGCTATTCTGGGAGGTTGGGTAGGGGAATAATGGGGGGAAAATGATTGTAACTCAAAATCTGGCGGAAATGAATGATGTAAAACAGAAGTTAATAAAGCATTTGTTTAAAAAATTTTAAAAATGAATGCTAAAAATTTTCTTGATATGTAATTGGGGAAAAAATAAAATACTTTTTAAATTTTAAAAAATACAGGGGAAGGCTTGACTGGTGTGAGAGAGATATGTTCACAAATGACTGTGATAAAAGGACAAAATAAAACAACAACAAATACACGAGGGGAGGTTGAGAAAAGCACAATAGGACAAGTCACACCTGAGATGAACCTTAATAAAGAAGAAATGGACTTCAGTAGTTTGGAGGTAGGATGGAGGTGGGATGGAGGAAGAGGTGGTTGTGAAGTTGCTAAGCTACTTACCAGGCCTGTTATGTAGTACTTGTGTGACCTTGGACAAGTCAATTCACTTCTCATGGCCTCAGTTCACTTATCATTAAAATGAGAAGAATGGACTAGATTTCCATGGCACCTTATATTTCCAAATATTATAATCCTAAAAAAGTGCCTATGAATCCTGCATCCAGAAGAATTACTGCCCGTTCCTTTAAATAGCTTTCCTGGTAGCTTAAATATATCACAATTTCTAAAAAATTAAATTTATAAATAATTTTTAGGAACCTATGTTAGTTTTCAAAATCTTTTCATATAATTCTACTTATGAGTTGCTTTTAAAAATGCAATCTCTGTAACTCAGCAACAAAATAAATTCAATTCAATAAACATTCATCAATAGCCTTCAACATGCTAGACCTAGATAGGGACATAAAGAAAAAAAAATTTAAGTTCCCACCCTCAAGTTTAGACTCTTAGCAAATTACAACATGCAAAAATAATAGGAGAGATACATGGATAAATGATGCTATTGCTGACCCCAAGAAGCTTACTTAAATCATGTGACCAAGGACAGACATTTGAGAAATTAAGAGGTCTAGAAAAGGATAGAGAAGCATTGGGTAAAAAAGCAGGGAGAAACCCAAAATGGCATAACATCTCTGAAGCCAAGGAATCAGGGAGTATCCAGTAGAAGGAAGGCAGTGTTCAGCTATGTTGAAACCTCCAGATAGGTCAAGGAAGATGAGTATTTTCATAAGACCACTGAATTTGGTGACCTTTCCATCATTGGCGTGTAGAACTCATGCCTCTCCCCTACAGCCCTGGGTCTAAGCAGAAATAAGGGCCACTATGCAAATGACCACTACATCATAGACAGAATCTGAAGAGACAATAAGGGCTATCAAATCCTACCAACTCATTTTACAGATGAGGAAATTGAAGCCCAGAGAAGCATAGTGATTTGCCCAAGGGTCACACAGACAATGAGTCAGAGATTCCGTGGAACTCAGGTCTTCTAATTTCAAATCCAGCACATTCCCAGTGTATCACACTTCATTTACGAAAAGAAAATGAAGGCATGGGGATTGAACAGGGACAACTGGAATGTAGGAAGTAGCAAATGGTGACCAGTATGGGAGAGCTGGTTTAGCAGGACAGTAATAGACTGGTAGTTTGTGTACAAAGGACAGAGATGTGAATTAAATGTATTCACCTGATAAGGCTTGGGGAGATGGGAGCAGGGAGGCTAGCCAGATACAATCCTTCCTGCCTGTGCCTCCCATGCCATTGTCTTACCAGAAGAGTGCTCCAAGTTCATATATCATGTTAATGGACTGCAGACTGTTCTATCATGGAGATTTTGTTATGAATGAAAAGCCCTAGAAAAATGTCTTTGCTGGTTCTCCACTGGACAGGGAGAGATATCGGACAAAGGGGAAGAAATTAACTTCCAGGCTTCTGACTTGCTTACTAGAATGGTGATTGATGCAAGAACTAAAGAAAGATCTTTCACTCAAATGGACTGGATTAATTGGTGTTAACTGGCTTTGATTCAAATTTGCAATCTGATTGAAGACTATAACTGTACATAGCTAAAAATTCAAAAAAGGTAAACATGGGATAAAGAATGGAGGAAGAAGTAAGTTGAATGGGGTCTGAGCCATGGTCTGATAGGTGGAAACAGCAACCCACACCCTTAGGTGGACAAATATGTAGACACAACCCACAATGGGAGAAAGCCAATGGGTCAGAAGCAGTTAGTTTGTCTGAGCCCTGGAAGTGTACAGAAAGCTTGGCAGTTACCTCAGAGTTTGGTCTGGTGGGATGGAGAGCATGTTGGTCTGGTCCTGATTGCACAGGATGATCATGCCTGAGTCACAGGGCCTACTGTGGCGTCATAGGTGACCTTTCAAAGGGGAAGTTTCACTGGTTCTCTACTGTGGGATAGAAACCAGATATCAAGGAACTTAGGAGAATGATGTCTCAGGAATAGACTTTTGTTTTCATTTAAAATTTTCTAGTATGAACTTGACAAACATGAAAATTTCTATTGTGTATAGTTTGCTTATTTTTTAATGCATATTAAATTCAACACATTCCCATTTGTCTGCATCTCTGCTTTTGTTTGAGTCTATTCTTTTTTGTATGTTTTTTAATGTTTTTCTGATGTTCTTTCCTTATTTTTGGCATAACTATAATTTGTTATTGTTCAGTTTCATTCATTTCAGTTCATTTGTACGTTTTAGTGTCTGACTATGTGACCCCATTTGGGGTTTTCTTGAAAAAGATACTGGAGCGCTTTGCCATTTCCTTCTCCAGTTCATGTTTGTCTTCATATTCTCCTGCTAAATTCAGAAGATGGCACCAGTCATTACTCTGATAACTTTAATGGCCTTCCAGTAAAATATGGGAATAAAACCTAGCTCTTTCATAACCTTGGTTTTTAAGTTTTCAACAATATGACTCTTGTTTACCTCTCCCTTCCTCTCACCAAGGAAAAGCCCTTCCATTTAACAAATAAGTATAAATATAATCAAATAATCAAGAATTGAAAGGTAGGCAACTTTGTTCTTGAAAAGTTATATAGAAATTTTGTGTGTGAGTGTGTGTGTGTGTGTGTGTGTGTGTGTGTGTGTGTGTGTGTGAAGAGAAAGGGGGGAGGGAAGGAGAGAGGGTGGGAGGGAGAGAGAGAGAGAGAAGGGGGGAGGGAGGGAGACAGGATATTAGGAGACACCCTGTTTTCCAGAGTTAAGGCCCAATAAGTAAGTTTGGCATAAGAACAATCCTTTGCACTCACCCTCTGGCAAATTTATATAATTACTGTATTGCTTTGACTAGCACCAGGTGTTCTCTGAGCTCAGACAGGCACCAGACAAGTACCCATGTTCTAGGGTCATTAAACCCTGCAATGAATTCAACTTGTCTCATTGTGAGAGCTACAGCTCAATGGGTAGTCATTGGTACAAGTATTGAGATGTCCCCACAGTGCCTCAGCCCTACCCCCCACTAGGGGTGGGCCCTGCACATGTGTCCTTGCTTGCAAGCCATTTCCCTCACTTTGAAATTAAACTTCAGTTTGATTCCTGAGTTTCCTGTCTTTGGCCTGTTCTGCTTGACTCTGCAGCCATCCACAGGTTAGAGACTCTCTCTCTCTCTCTCTCTCTCTCTCTCTCTCTCTCTCTCTCTCTCTCTCTCTCTCTCTCTCCTCTCTCTCTGTCTCTCTCTGTCTTTATCTCTGCGTCTCTCTTTCTCTCTGTCTTTCTCTGTCTCTGTCTCTGTCTCTCTGTCTCTCTGTCTCTATCTCTCTCTGTCTCTGTCTCTGTCTCTCTGTCTCTCTGTCTCTATCTCTCTCTGTCTCTGTCTCTCTGTCTCTGTCTCTCTCTGTCTCTGTCTCTCTCTCTCTTTCCCTCCCTTCCTCCCTCCAGAGGGTGCCATACTGCATAGAGTGCTGGGTCTGGAGTCAAGAAGACACAAGTTCAGATCTCAGCCTCAGACACTTCCCAGCTATGTGACTTTTCAGCAACTGATTTCACCTCTGTCTGCCTCACTTTTCTCAGCTGTACAATGGAAATAATCCTAGAACCTCCCTCCCAGGGTTGTTTGTGATGATCACATGAGATACATGTAAAGTGCTTAGCCCAGAGGGCTTGCTTACCCTTCTGGGCAGCCTGAACACCTTTGCATCTGGCTGATGGTGCAGGTCCCCCAATGCTGTTGCACTCCACAACCATGTTCAAGGTTTTGGAGAAACTGGTGGAAGAGAGCCAGGAGAAGAACCACCCCAAGGTGGACATGTGACCACAGCATCTCCAACATGCTGGACATCCACAGCTTGTTCATTTCATCCCAGATTCCACAAATGGGTCTGGGCCACAACAAGGTAACCACTGTGCCTCCAAATGTGGCAGAACTGAAGAATCTGGAGGTGCCTGACTTTTTCAGTAACCAAATTGAAGAGCTGCTCCTGCAGATCAGCAGCCTCCAGAAACTAAAACACCTGAACCTTGGTATGAACAGACTAAGTACTTTGCCCCAAGGATTTGGCTCTTTTTTTTTTTTTTGGAGGGGGGAAAGGCAAGGCAGTGGGGTCAAGTGACTTGCCCAAAGTCACACAGCTAGTTAGTGTTAAGTGTCTGAGGCCGCATTTGAACTCAGATCCTCCCGACTTCAGGACCAGTGCTCTATTCACTGTGCCACCTAGCTGCCCTGAGGGTTTGGCTCTTTACCAGCCCTGCAGGTCTTTGACTTGACTTATAACAACTTAAATGAAAATTCTCTTCTGGAAGCTTCTTTGATCTTAGCACCCTGAATGTACTTTATCTAAGAGACAACGATTTTGAAATCCTGCCAGCAGGTATTGGGAAGCTAACAAAGTGGCAGCCTCAGGGATAAAGATCCCTGCTGATATAATATCACCGCCAAAAGAGATTGGGGAACTTACCCAACTGAAGGAACCATACAACCAGGGGAAACAGCTGACTCTCCTTGCCCTACTACCCTACCCCCTCCCCCGGCCCCCAAGCTCAGACACTTGGATTTAGCTGGTCGCAAGCAGGTCTTCAAAGTAGAAAATAATCCTTGCTCTACCCCAGGTGCTGACCAGTTCCAGCCTGGAGTGTCTCTTGTCTTTGAATACATCCATTCTGAAACATACAAGTGGCTCTATGGCAGACACATGCAGGCAAACCTAGAGCCCTTGAAGAAGAATGTGGTTTGTCCTTTGTTCTTGAAGAGGACCACGACATCAGGAAGGTGATGCCATGACTTGCAAGTGAATTGGTTAAGTGAGGGAGGGTTGTGCAAAGTCATCAGCCTCACTCTCCCCTCTGGAAGTTCTATATCTCACCACTGGACCCAGATGACTCTGAAGAAGAAGAATGACAAATCAAAGAAGATCAGCTGGAAACCCCTGATAGCCAAGAACAAATAAGGATTTAGTGTGGACTGACACTTTTAACTTTGTGTGTGTGTGTGTGTGTGTGTGTGTGTGTGTGTGTGTGTGTGTGAGAGAGAGAGAGAGACAGACAGACAGACAGACAGACAGAGACAGAGAGAGACAGAGACAGAGAGAGACAGAGACAGAGAGACAGAGAGGGACAGAGAGAGGCAGAGAGACAGAGATGCACAGACACACAGACACACACACACATACATCATGCTTTCTGTTTCTAGTTCTCTAACCTCTACCCTCATTCCCTTGTCTTTTTAGTCCTTTGGGAAGATGCTGGGTTTTTGTGGATACCTATTTCTGTGTGTCTTATTAGAGGTGCCAAATAGGGGAAGCCAAGATCTATTTTGACTATAAATTCCAAAAAAGGCTCTGCTTTTAAATCCTTTAAAAATCATGAAATTCCATATTATTAAGAAATATTAGTCATATGACCATTTACTATAGCTTAACACTGCTCATTCTTCTATTCATGTGTACATTAACATGCTTTTATTCTATTAAGTCATACATATATACCCCCTTGTGCTTTAATCTGTGTCCTTGTACCATTAAGATATTATGTTCATTTTACCTATAAATTATTTTAATAAAGTCTCTTATTAATTAAAAAAAGTGCTTAGCACTTTAATGGATGGTACATAGTAGGCACTTAATAATGCTTCCCCCCCTTCCTTCCTTCCTTCCCTCCTTCCTTCCTTCCTATATTAACTCTTTTTTTTGCTTTTTAGAGGGCAATTAGGGTTAAGTAACTTGCCCAAGGCCACACGGCTAGATTTTTTTATTTGTGTGTGCGTTAAGTGTCTGAGGCCAGATCCAAATTCAGGTCCTTCTGACTCCAGGGCCAATGCTCTGCTCACTGCGCCACTTAGCCGCCCCTCCTACATTAACTCTTAAACATGAAATATTTTTTAAATCTACTCAATTCTCATGACCTAGGCCTCCATTCTACCTTAGCTACACACATGATTACACTCTTGACTTTGCCATCAGCCATAACTATTCTACTTCCTTATTAATGAACTCTGAAATTCCTTTATCTGCTCTTGCCCAGGTCAGCACCCTGTCACTGTCTACCCTTTGGTCCTTTTCCTCTCTTAATCTATTGGGGAACTAATTCAAGTCCGAACCCTTTTCCTTCTTGTCCTACTGCTAATCTTAGTTTGTTAACCTTAATCCTACATTACTTTGATAATCCCTCCTTCACTTTCATTCATGTGCTTCTGCATGGAGTTGGAAAAATTGTGGCATAATAATAATTGGGTCCATTCTAAGTTTACATCTGTAATGGAAATGCAGATTTAAAGATCTTCCTTGCCCCTAGCTTAAGTGCACCTGGAGCCTGTGGTGGGAGGCTTGTTTTTCAGGAAAGCCCACACCTTGATACTTTGTGATTGGGCAGTGGGTCAAGGAGGTTGTTACATTCTCTGAGCCAAGAGAAGGCTATATAAGCCCTGAGGAGAGGCTTTGCTTTGGGGCTCACTTTGAGAAGTGTTGTGTGATTTGACCAGATGAGACTCTGGGAAGCCGTTGTTGAGAGCCCCCCGGCTTTGAAAACCCAGATGTTGATGCTTCCCTCTCTGGTAACTGTGATTTGGTATTGATATAATGGTAGGACAGTTTGGAAGCCTGTCTGTTTGATCTGTAAGTTCTGTAACTCTGAAGTTCGGGGTGCTGACCTTTTTCCCCTGAACTAGGTAATGTATGTTTGTTTGATTAAAGTAAGCTTGTTAACCCATTTTGAGTTGCTTTCCTTTTGAAAAGCAGATCTAAGAACCTATATTGGCAGTCACCCTGGGGATATTGGGGTGCTTGCTGCTACAAAATGGCGACAAGGATGGGATCTGCTGAGTAAAAGGAAAGTATGGGGGCTGGGATAATTGTTTGTTTCCCAGTTGTGGTAGCTGTGATTCTGTGGAGCCATGGAGCAGGAGAGAAGAACGGCCTGCATGCTGACTTCACTGAGCTGAGAGCAGGAATGGTGAGCTGCCTGCATGGAGACCTGTGGAGAAGCCTGGAGCTGCTGCCTTCTGCTGGAGGAGAAGGAACCCAGGAGTTTGGAGTTCAGCCACAGGACAAGATAAGGACTGTGTGGCAAAGCTGGGGCACTGAATGTGTTTCCTTGCTGCTACAACATCATCTAATTCTGACTCTCACTGAAGCAAAGCAAACCTTAGATTCCACCCTAATTATTTCAGTATTCCATCCCTATAGCAGCTGTTGCAAACCTTCTTATTTCTCCTCTTACCTCCCATGGCAACTACATTCTTTATCCTCTCAGTCAAAGACCATATGCCCCCCCAAAAATTTATAGCCATTTGCCAATGGCTGCCCTTTCTGCCCTTCTCATCTCATATTATTCAGATACTATATCTACTTCCCCACTATCTCCTTCTTCATTCCTGTCTCATGGGAAGAGAAGGCCCTTCTCATTATCAAGGCAAGTTCCTTTATATGGACCCTTGATCCCATATCCTTTTTCCACTCTAGTAAATTGCCCCCATTCTTACCCAAATCTTCCATTTCTTCCTATATACTCTCCCTATCTAAATTCCCTGCAACATACAAACATACCGTCTTCCTCCATTGTTAAAAAATCTTTATTTGATCCAGTCACCACTCCTAGCTATCATCCAATAGATCTCCACTTCCTGGCTAAACTTTTTGAGAAATCCGTCTATATTAGGAATAATATTTCTTCTGCTCTCACTCCTAAACCCTCTACAGCTGGGCTTGCAACCTCATCATTCAAAAGAAACTGCCTTCTCCAAGTTAGCAATGATCTCTTAATTGCCAAATCTAATAACTTTTTCTTAATACTCATCCATTCTTCCTTGTCCTCTCTACACTCTTTGACATTGTTGATCACCATCTCTTCCTGAATACTCTCCTCTGTCTTGGTTTCTGTGACATTGCTCTCTCCTGGCTGTCCCTCTACCTTTCCATCCATTCTTTTTCATTTTCCTTTGCTGGGTCTTCTTCCATGTCATGCCCACTATCACTATTCAAAAGAAGACCCTAATATGAATCATTAGAAGCTACAGAAGAGAAATGGCAAGACAGAGGGAAGAAGATGGGCAGACTGCCCCTGCTTGAAAAAAGCAGAGCTGGAGAATCAGAGGAAAAGAGCAACTGTTCCCCTTGGACTTGGAATGCAATCATAATGAAGTCAGCTTCCTTCGGGAGAGCTCATTGGAGGAAAGCTGAATCCTTCTGCTGGAAGGGCTGGCTGAGTCTGTTGCCTTTCAACACCATCTATAATCCAAGAAAGTTGGGAAACTGCTCCCGGGATTATTTCCGTTATCCTTTTAAATTTTCCCTAGATTGAGAAGGCAAAGAGCTGGAGAAAGGTGTTATCCTCCAAAGTTCTATCCTAGGTCTTCTTCTCTTCACCATGTATAATATTTCAAAACTTGATGATGGGTTCAGTGATCATTTCTAAGTAGATGATTCCCAGATTCATGATGCTAGTCCTATCCCCTCTCTAGTCTCATATTACCAACTACCTCTTAGACATCTCATAGTGGATGTCTCCTAGGTATCTCAAATTCATTATGCCAGAAACAGAACTCATTGTCTTTCCCCCTAAACTCTCTCCTCTTCCTAACTTTCATATTAGAGCTCAGGGCACTGTCACTTTCTCAGTTACCCAGGCTCATAACCTCACCTCATATATCCAAACTGTTACCAAGTCTTGCTGTTTCTACCTTTGCAAAATCTCACCCATAACTCTCTTTCTCTTCACTCTCACAGCCACCACCCTGGTACAGACTTTTATCATGTCATGCTTGGACCATTGCAATAATCTTCTGATTGCTTTCCCTACCTTAAATCTCTCCCCATTCCAATACATCTTTCTGTAAAAGTGATCTTCCTAAATCCTAGGTCAGTAAACTCCATTTTTTACCTGTTGCCTGCAAGATCAAAGATAAAATACTCTTTTTTGGTGACATTTAAAGACCTTTATCACTTGGCCCCTTCTTACATATCCAGTTTTCTTATACTTTACTCCCCTCCACACATTCTATAACCGAATTACATTGGCCTATTTGCTGTTCCTTGTATGAAATCTCCACCTCCTGACTCCCTCTTTTTTCCCATGCCTAGAAAGCTCTCTTTCTTTACTTCTATCTCTTGGCTTCCTTCAAAACTTAGTTCAGAGGGCAGCCCTTGACCCCGAGTTAGTCACTTAACCCCAACTGCCTCACTTTAAAAAAATTTAGCTCAAATCTTACCTCCTATAGGAGGTCTTTCCTGGTCCCTCTGGCTACCAGTGCCTTCCCTATGAAATTGCCTTCTGTATATTCTGTATATATCTTGTATGCACCTATTTCTTTACATCTTGTCTCCTGCTTTAGAACGTGAGCTCCTTGAGGGACAGCACAGTGTTTTTGCCTTTCTTTGTATCCATGGTACCTGGCACATAAGTGCTTAATAAATGTTGACTGATTAAACAAAAAGGCAAAAGCAGGAATAATCAAACATCCTGTTATTCAATAGAAAACAAAATCAATCCACTCATAAGCCTGGGTCACACGCTCCCATCAATGCACAAGGTGTCCATGAGAGAGGCTTCTTCAACCTCTCTTGAGGCAAGAAGGAAGGTCTTTCCTCTCCCAGGCTTTCACACCACTGTGCCTTTCAAACCCACAGAAAGCAAGCAATAAGGCACATGGATGGAGTATCACCTCCTCTAAGCCTTCTCTGGGCTGTGGCAGCAGTAGTAAACTCTTTTAATATAGCAGTAGCATTATACTCCTTCAGTCAAGTACAAGTTTCTTTAAGTTTGGTATTTGCCAAGCTAATTAAGGTCTGTTTTCTAGGAGGTCTGAAAGGTTTCCTCATCCCCTGAGATATTCTTCTTCTTTTAAATGATAGGGCAAGCCACCTTTCCCCAGCTAACCCAGGGAACAGTTTCCCAACTCTCTTGGATTATAGATGGTGCTGAAAGGCAATAGACTCAGCCAGCCCTTCCAGTAGAAGAAGGATTCAGCTTTCCTCCAATGAGCTCTCCTGAAGGAAGCTGACTTCATTATGATTGCATTCCAAGTCCATGGGGAGCAGTTGCTCTTTTCCTCTGATTCTCCAGCTCTGCTTTTTTCAAGCAGGGGCAGTCTGCCCATCTTCTTCCCTCTGTCTTGCCATTTCTCTTCTGTAGCTTCTAATGATTCATATTAGGGTATCCTTTTGAATAGTGATGCATCTCTAATTCAGGTTGAAACAAAACAAACAAAAAAACCCCAACCCACAGTTCAACTAGGTATAATATAAACAATATACATTTCCCCCTTAGTTCCTAAGCAATTTTGTGATTTAGAATTTCTCAACTATGTCCTTTACCCCTCCCCCTCCAAAAAAACCCCAAATCATATGTAAATGAACTGATAGACAACAATGCCTTGCAGAATTGTCCTGGTGCCTTTCAGATGTTTTCAAATAGGTCCTCTCATGTTGGGGGTGTATGTGCAGTTCCCCTGGAGGCATGAGAATATGCTGACTCTGCAGTGAATGATGCTTTACATAAAGTACAGGCCAACCTTGCTGTGCTTTATGTCACAGGCACTGTGGAGGAGAATCAGACTTTCCATGAGATAAGCTCTGTTCCAGGATGAGAGCTCTGCGATCCTGACTTGTTGCTTTGAGTTTAGCTTAGACTTGGTGATGTGGCAATGTCTGCCCCAGGAGTAGGAGGGGCTGAAGGGGGATAAAAGGAGGGAAGCTCAAAGGGTTGGGGATTAGGATATAGATTAGGATGTAACTGGAAAAGAAGCTGCTGAATAAAGTCTTGCTACTCTTTGACTCTCCTGGCTTGTGACTCTGTTCTTGGAGAACATGGCTGGCCACAACCAGATGTACACTGAAGGCCTGAGGCAGGTAAGACATCCCCCCTCCCCCCACCCCCGCCACGCCACCCCTGACCCTGAAAGTCAGATCACTCTCAGTTATATGGTTTTAAGCTTGTTGTTGTTGTCCAATTCTTTGTGACCCTGTTGGGGTTTTCTTGGCAGAGACACTGGAGTGGTTTGCCATTTCCTTCTCCAGCTCCTTTTACAGGTGAGGAAACTGAGGCAGCATTAAATGACTTGCCCCGAGTCATATAGCTAGTAAGTGTTTGAAGCTGGATTTCACTGTAGCATGTAGCTGTCAAGTTTTATTTTTGCTTTTTTCTTTTGGAGGAGGAAGGAAGGGCAAATGGGGTTAAGTGACTTGTCCAAGGTCACACAGCTAGTAAGTGTTAAGTTTCTGAGGTCATATTTGAACTCAGGTCCTCCTGACTCTAGGGCTGGTGCTCTATTCACTGTGCCACCTAGCTGCCCCAAGCTGCCAAGTTTTAAACTTATAGCCTCACTAAGACTTTGGGGACACCGTATTTATCTGAAAGGCATTTTTAACTTAGGTCCTCAGCACTGTCTCAAGTTGTTTTTCTCACATGGATGTTCTTTTTTCTGTTCTTTGCAAAAAACCAAAATGTCCACATACAAAACAGATGGTACCTTTGATCAGCATTTGTAAAAAGAAAAAAAAAGATCAACCTGAAAGTAATCACAGCATATGCGCCAACATTTGTTGTGGAGGACAAGGAGGTGGCGAGTCCTAGGAAGGACTCTAAATGAAATTAATATCCAGCTTTCTACTTGGTTAACTTCATTTCAAAAACGAGTATAGGGAACAATGGCAAAAGATATGTTGGAATATACAGTTTAGAAGTAAAAAAGGAAAATGCCAGTAGCCAAAGGCTTATGAAACCTTCTTTCTACATGTATCATGAACACTTGTTTTTATGAAAAAAAAAAACAGTTGGGAGGTGCTGGACATGAGCACCAAGAACTTCATTAACTATTTATCCCCATAACTGCTTTTCAATTTCTCCAAAATCCTTATAAGCCTAAGTAAATGTATCCTTAAAGAAGATGTGAAAAGGGAATGGACAAGCTCTCACAAATAATATTCCAAAGCAGTTATTTCTAGTCTCTGAGTTCCTCAGATAATTCTCTAGGGCTATTGTGGCAACCTAAGGTTCAAGCCTTGTGTGTTTTCTTAAGTCTCTTCTCAGTGGTGGAGAATATAATGCTTCATGTATGTGTGAAGGGCAGAACTGACCCAAGAGCTTGAAAGGGGAGAGAATGTCTTCCTTCCTGCTTCAGCCTCTCTTGAAGCAAGAAGAAAGGAAGGTCTCTCCTCTTCCAACCTTTCTTACCACTGTGCCCTTGACACAGGTGCAGCATCAAGTAATTATCCTAATTACCAATGAGGAAATGACCATGTTTGAGCCTGGGTTACCTAAGTTATTGAGCAGTTGGTGATATTCATCACTGAGTTCCCCACATCTATGAAATCATCATCATCAACACACACATACACACACACACACATGCACGCACGCACGCACACATAACCATTTGATTCATTAGACTGTAATGTGACTGGCAGAGACATTCCTACAATAGTCAATAAATATTTATTAAATGTCTACTATGTACACTGTTTTAAGTACTAGGATGCAAATATGAAAAGACAGTCCTTGCCCTCAAGAAGCTTACAATCTAATAGGGAAAACAAAACAAAAGGAAGCTGAAAAGCAGAGGATGGAGGGTGCTGGCAAAGGTATCCTAATGGTGGGAAAGTCCCAAGGTAGTGCAGCCAAGCACTAGATAACAGCTAGATAGCTCAGTGGTTAGAGTACTAGCCCTGGAATTATGGGAATTCCTGAACTCAGGGAGACCTGAGTTCAAATCCAGCCTCAGACACTTACTAGCTGTATGACCCTGGGCAAGTTACTTAACCTCAATTTGCTCAATCCAATGGAGAAGGAAATGGCAAAGCACTTCCAGCATCTTTTCCAGAAAAAGCCCATAGAAAAAATGGTTCACAGAATCATGAAAAGTTGAACACAATTGAACAATTAACAGTGCAACAAAGTAAGAAAATGAGTAGTTGAACTGAGATATCTCCTAAAATAGAAGTTTGGAATACATGGCCCTACCTTCCTACACTCACACACTATTACCTCACAATTAATCACTTGCTGTCCTAATCCCCTCAATTTCCTCACAATCTAGGGGATTTATTCACTCACCATGGTGCTTCACCACCCAGTCAGAAAAGAGTACGTAGCAAACGTCTCATGTTAATTCTCTAGGCAAATCAGCCTAGCCAGCTCTTATATGACAAAACATCAGCACTACTTTCCTTTTCCCTTTCTGTTTTTCCTTCTTAAATCAGAGGGAAGAAAAGAAGACTAAATACACATCTGAGAAGAGTCACCTCACAGGGGCAGCAAGGTGGCACAGTAAGAGCACTGGCCCCAGAGTTGGGATGACCCGAGATCAGATCCGGCCTCAGAAAATGAGCACCCACGCATAAATAATGACTAGCCGTGTAACCTTGAGCAAGTTACTTAACCCCAATTGCTTAAAAAAAAGAGTCACCTCACTTAAGCTTTGGCCAGTGCTGAAAAGAAAGAGCTGAAACTGTGATCTTTTTTTTTTTTTTTAAGCAATTGGGGTTAAGTAACTTGCTCAAGGTTACACGGCTAGTCATTATTTATGCGTGCTAGTCATTATTTATGTGTGGGTGCTCATTTTCTGAGGCCGGATCTGATCTCGGGTCATCCCAACGAGGCCGACGCTCTTACTCACTGCGCCACCTAGCCGCCCCTTTAGGGCAATTGGGGTTAAGTAACTTGCCCAAGGTTACACGGCTAGGTTTTTGTTTGTGTGGGTTAAGTGTCGGAGGCCGGCTCCGAACTCAGGTCCTTCTGATTCCAGGGCGGAGCTCTATTCACTGCGCCACCTAGCCACCCCTGAAACTGTGATCTTTATTCAGCTAATCAAGAAGCACAGAGCCAAAACCTTCTGTCAGTTCATTGCTCTTATTGTTGGTTTCTGCAAAATGATCCAACAAATTATTTTTTTGAATATCTGCTATTTCTTCCCAGCTTTTCCCTTGTCATAATGAGACTGAGCTGATATTGTATACTTGCTGTAGCCCTAATAACATTCAGTGACTTGGATCAGAACTTCCTAGATCTTAGCAACTCATTTTCAGTTAAAGGAAATAAGTCACCAAATTTCCCCTATGAAATTGATGGACTTTTAAAAATCGTATCTCAGTTTCCATTGCATTATATGATACCTCATTTTATTTTAGCTTTACCTTCTTGGGTCATAAAACAACTTTATGCAAATAAGCTGAGGGGTCAGAGTTCCCAAGATGGTCCTCCAAGTAATTTTGTGCCTTCGAAACTGTTTCTTTATATTTATATTTTTCCAGTTTTTGCTAAATAAAAGTTCTTCCTTTTCCCCTTTTAAAAAACGATACTGCTACATAAAAATAATTATTCTACATTATCCACAAGGTGATTTGAACCACAGTTCATTTTCTGTCCAAAACTGCTCAAATGTCATTTGGAGCCTATATTTCTTCATACAAATATGAGTTTTTATTAAAGACAAAGTTCTTTACTCTTGCTTTCTTTAGGCATCAAAATTTTCTTCTATAACAATAGCAATATCTAATGTCTTTTAACTTTTGATTTGAATTTTTTCCTTTACACAAAAATCATTTTTCTGCTCTTAAAAAAAAATGCTGGGGGCAGCTAGGTGACACAGTGAATAGAGAACTGGCCTTGGAGTCAGGAGGACCTGAGTTCAAATCTGGCCTCAGACACTTAACACTTACTAGCTGTGTGACCTTGGGCAAATCACTTAACCCCAATTGCCTTGCCTTTCCTCATCCAAAAAAAAAAAAAATGCTGAAAAGGACCTTAAAGGGATAAATACATTACAAGAAGAATAATGATATCTTAAAGGTTCTCCAGCAAGCTTTCTCAAATACATGCCAAAAGTCATTCCATATTGCTCAAAAGAAGTAAAAAAGATAGTTTGACTAGCCTTTGATGATCAAGCAGAGCATAAAACAGGAAGGCATGTCACTGCCAGAAGTACTCATCAATGTCCTAGAGAATGTCCGGCCAGGAGTCCAAATTGAAGAGGATGGTGAAATACTCCAGATGATGCTATTTGCCGATTACATTAAGACCCAGAACACTGCAAAGCCTCCAAAATGAGACCCATGATCATTCGAAGGAATTCAGCCTCATCACCCAATATATGTGAGATATGCCACCAAAAGCAGTGTGGCATAATGGGAAGAGCACCGAATTTAGAGGTCCTTTTAGAATTTAGACAATGTTTGGGTTCAATCACTTCACTTCTAGGCAAAGTGGAGATAATGATATTTGCATTTACTGCCTCACAGGATGGTTTGTGGGGAAAGTATTTTTTGAAATCTGAAAACACTTTAGAAATTTAGTGGAAGAAGAAGAAGAAGAAGAAGAAGAAGAAGAAGAAGAAGAAGAAGAAGAAGAAGAAGAAGAAGAAGAAGAAGAAGAAGAAGAAGAAGGAGAAGAAGAAGCAGCAGCAGCAGCAGCAGCAGCAGCAGCATGGGCTGTTCAAAGTCCTGTTGGGGTAGAGTTATCTGCTCAATTCCTACACTTGCCACCAGGTGGAGCCAAATTATTGTTTTTGGAAGCTTCAAAAACAGGAAATCGTGATGCAAAGGCAAACAAAGGGGCTTAAGAAATGCTGTCTTGATGACCTTATTGACTAAAGCGTCCTGCTAATAAGGCAAGGTCACTGGTTTCAGTCTCCATGGAGTCAAGGTTGCTTTGTTCTGTTCCAAAGCTCGAAACTTCTCTGTCAATGGGAATTGGCCATAAGAGGGCAACAAGAGCTAACAGCGTATGTTCAGTCCTTTCAGTTGTGTCTGACTCTTCATGACACCATTTGAGGTTTTCTTGGCCGAGATACTGGAGTAGTTCTCCGTTTCCCTCTCCAGCTCATTTTACAGATGAGGAAACTGAGGCAAACAGAGTTAAGTGACTTGCCCAGGGTCACATAATTAGTGTCAGAGGCTGGATTTGAATTCAAACTCCCAAGCATTCTATGCACTATGGTGCCTCCTAGCTCCCCCACAAAGATCCATATTAACTATTTAATCATTATTTTTGGAAGAGGACAACCGCAGCAAAAGAGTTGAACATTGATGGGTTTTGCATTAAGGTACAATTAATAATTCCAATTTAAAATACAGCATATAGACCTAAATAAGGCAAGAACATGACTAAGTTAGTGGTGGGGCACTACAATGAAAGGAGTGATGAATTTGTAACCAGAAGACCTGGATTCGAATCCTACCTCTGTTATCTATGACCCCCCAAGATCTTGGAGAAGTCTCTGGGCCTCATTTCTTTCATCTACTAAAAGTTAGGATAGAGCTAAAGCAGAGGCATCAGACTCACCAGCTGCAAAAACTCCCAAACATACCCACCTGAACCAGATTAAACTATAATTAAGAAATGCTTAATGAAATAAAAATGCAACATAGATAATGTCAATTTGTGGTTTCCTAAATCAATATGCAGCAGTCAGGAATCCATTTCTGTTTTGAGTTTGACCCCAGGGAGATAGCTTTAAATCCTGTGAATCTCTTCCTCCCTAGGGCCCACACCCACCAATAGTAAACTATGATACCAACAGATCAAAGAAGCCATCCTGTGGCCTGGGTAGTAAAAATTGCCCAACTTTCTGCAAGGAGGTAGTTTGAGTCTTCTGTTTACTGACAAACTATTTTTAAAGTGCACGTAAACAACTTAAGTGAACAACTTAATTAAAGTAATTAAAGTAATAAGTTGTGGATAAATCATAAAACTAATTATTATAGAGTATTATAACATGCAGGTGGGAAGAATAAAATTGCCACCAGTCTTTAGGCCTAACTACTTCATCTGGAATTAAAGCATTGCCGAGTAAGTCCCAAGTCAGCAAGTATTTACTGAGCTCTAGCTCTGTTCTAGGAACTGTATTAAGTCTCTTGCCTAAATGAATGTGAGATACAGACCTTCATTTTCAGCAGAGAATAATTAAGTTCAAAGGGCTTCAAAATTCAGCTCTGTTACAGTGAACTTCTCATGAATGAATGAATGAATGAACCATTTCAGCATTTTCTTCAGGCAATCAGCAAAGCAAAGCCTGTCTTCTAATCAGCATGCTCTTAGCACAGGGGTAGGGAACTGCAGCCTCAAGGCCACATGTGGCCCTCTAGGTGCTCAAGTGTGGCCTTTTGACTGGCTCCAAGGCTGTAGCTTCCCCACCCCTGTCCTGGCAGATCCACTGAAGCTGGTCCCCTACCAGCTTCTTCATACTATTACTGCTACATGCATGATCAAACCAGTCACTTAAACACTATTGGCCTCTGTTTCCTCATTTGAAAAATGGAGATTATGATATCACCTACTTCAAAGTACTATTATGAGGATCAAATGAGATAGCACATATACTTTGCACTTTGCAAAACTTAACATGCTATATAAATTATGAATATTACTATTCTATAGGATGAGAACAGGAACATAACTGCTTTCTTCTCTGGCACACTTGGATCTCTGTGTAATTGCTTTATCCTTCTGTAATATGGACCCTTCAGAGGGTCCACATTGATGGAATCTGCTTTATGATATAAGAGGGTGTAAGGGTTATGGGATTTAAAGATCTTCCATGCCCCATTGGACTTGCTGACATAGCAGGAAGGGGAGGGGCAAGAGGAAGCGGGAGAAGAGTTAGAGTTCTGTTGGGGACTGTTGGTGGCCACAGCAACAGCAGTAACTGCCGAGGTAGAGGTGGAGGCCCAAATCTCTTTTTAAGCCAGCCAGAATTTCTGCTAAGGACTCTTGTTGGGGGTTGCCGGGAACTGGAACTGCGGGGGGCCGGAGCTGTTGTGAGCACGCTTCCTGGACGCTGAGCAGTTGCTGAGAGTCGGGAGAGAAGGACCTTTGCCTGAGGTAGCCTGTTCTGTTTTGAAGGCTTAAGAATGTGGTTGTTTACTACGTTAACTACTTGTGCCAATTTCATAACTACCCTGATGGCTTTGACTTTCTGGTTTTGGGACTCGGTTATTTGGTATTTTAATAAATTCTCTGGCTTTATCCCCCATATAGAGAGACTGATATATTTTGTGATTAATAACCACATAAGCCTATTTATAATTGCCATAGGCATAGTGAATATTGCATTGTTAATACAGAGGGCAAGAATCACACCTATTGAAACTTGCTCCAAATAGTTATTTACCCCCTGTGCAAACCAATACAAGTCATTTCCCTTTCTGGATGTCATTTTTTTTTAAATCTGCAAAATGATTGAATTGGATTAAATTATCTCTAAGATTCCTTATGTTTCGAAATTCTCTAAGTACTTAATGCAAATCCATATCATGAGGGCATTTAAAAACTAGTAGGATTATGGCCATCAGTTGTGATACTCATCCAATGAATACCAAATGGATAGATTATATCCACCTTAACATTCTTGCTATGAGCCATATCTGAGGGTTAGACAGGGCTTTGCATTGTAGAAGCAGCCTGAAGGAGGTCACATCAAAGAAATTTATGCATATAAAGGAAATGTATGAACACACGAACCAGTTATGTAGCATGAGAAAGATATAACTGGGTTCTTCCTTGTTGTCTTCTTGATGTCAAGAAAATTCAAGCTTATTGGGTAAAGCCCACATGTTAACTTATTAAAGAACATGGACAAGAGCAAGGGGCAGGCATAGAGGGCTCACCATTTGTTTCATTGGAGAGGCAGTATGGTCCAGTGGAATGGCTTTGGAGGATTTGGATTCCTATCCTGGCCCTACCACCTCTGTGTCACTCTGGACCTAAATTTCCTCATCTTCTAAATGAATGAACTAGACTAGATGACTCCTAAGGTCCCTTTCAGCCCTAAATCTGTGAACTTCTGAATAACACTATCAATGAAGTCACAGTTCTTAGATGGCACAATCAGTGGATAGAGCTCTGTACTTGAAGTCTGGAAGACTTGAGTTCAAATTCAACTTTAAACACTGACTAGTTGAGACCCTGGGTAAATCACTTAACCTCTATTTGTCTTAGTTTCCTCATATGTAAAGTTAGAATACTAATAGCAGCTACTTCCCAGGATTGCTGTGAAGATAAAAATGGAATAATATTCACAGAGTGCTTCCCAAACCTTCAAGCAATTACTATGATCATCATTGCATGTGAATGTTCATTTGTTAAACTTTTATATTGGAATTAGCTTCAAATTGCTTGGTGCTTTTGTATAATCAACATAATAAATACATATCTCTAGCTTTTAAGTCTACTAAAACTCTTTGCAAATTAAATTCACCACCTCAGCTAGGTGGTGCAGTGAATAGAGCACCAGCCCTGGAGTCAGGAGGACCTGAATTCAAATGTAGCCTCAGACACTTAACACTCACTAGTCGTGTGACCCTGGGCAAGTCACTTAACCCCAATTGCCCTCCAAAAAAGGCAACAACCAAAAAAATTAAAATTACCAGTGTATGGGTGCTATCTCTAATGGTACAGATTGCAACTCATCCCATATACCTGCTCCTTCTGTTCAATTTTTGTCCATGTTTTTCTGTAAATTATCCGTGGAAGATCTATGCCATGTGCTAGAGCCCTCCCCTACTTCTGGAGTCCTTAACCTGGGACCCAGAAGCTTTTTAAAAAATATTTTGATATTTGTATTTTAATATCATGAATTGTCTTTGTAATCCTACAAATCTTGTGCTATAGGTTCCAAAACATTATTCTGAGACAGTACTCAGACTTCACCAGACTGCCAAAGGGCCCATGACACACAAAAAAAGGTTAAGAATCCCCTCAACTAGTTTTTTTTTTTTTATATTTGGTAGATGTTAGCACAGCACTTGTTCTCATGATGTAATAGCCAGCACTGTTTTCTTTCCTCACTGGAAACATTTCTTAAAAGTTTGCTAGATGTCTTTCATTTTCATTTATACTAACCCACCATCCCCTCCATCCAAGGATCCAGCCAAACTCTGCATTGTGGCAGTACTCCCTATATTCAACCTTTTTACAAAAGCTGAAGAATTTGGCTTCTCTTGAATCATCTGAATTCGTTGGAGAGGGGTACCTAAGGGGCCTTCATTTATCACTCTTCTGACATGTAAAGAAAATCATTTCTGATCCAGTTCAGAGAACACAGAAAAGAAAAAAAGTAGTTTAATTTTTCAAGCCCGTCAGTGTTTCCCCCGGCCTATCTCTTCCTGGTGAGGTATTTAAAGAATCTTTTGTTGTTTTGGTTCTTTCTAGGGCTATCTTTCTGTCAGTGGTGGCTTGATACTTTCAGTTAACTTTCATATCCTCTAAGCCTTTTTTTAATAACCTCCTGCTTTCATCCCCTTTGTAGTACAGCATATTTGTAGCTCAGAGGCCTTCAGTGTTTCCCATGCCAGCTTTGCCAGTTCTCTTAGGCTGTTACCCCTCTGTGTGTATTTGTCTGTCTGAGCAGTTCCATCATCTCCTTTTATTAAAGAGGATTCATTTTTTTAAAATATTCTCCATTTTTACTAACTCTCTTGACTCTGTGACAATCTGGGATTCTTCCTATTAAAGTTGCTCTAATTCCGTGCAACAACTTCACCCTGCCCACTCCCAACTTTTTCAGGGGTCTCTAGGGTTTACTCTTCCACTTATCTCTGCCTTGAAGTATGTCTCATCTCAAATGATTCAGACTGGGCTTCCTCTTATCTTTCTGCCAACTGATCTTTCTTGGCTGTGTGTCTGAGAATAACTTCATGCCAAACTCCATGGGTGAAAAATACTATTATGAGAAATGAAGCTAATTCTGAACTTTGTTAACCCACTGTTAAATGCCATAGGGAGTAAGAAGGGTCCAACTTTTTCAATGGTTTGTAGATTATTGTATCACTTTAAGATTCTGATGACACTATTCCTTAATGCCATATTTTTTTACCTGATTGAAGTTTTGGGTTATTTTTTTCCCGTGTGTGTGTGTGTGTGTGTGTGTGTGTGTGAGAGAGAGAGAGAGAGAGAGAGAGAGAGAGAGAGAGAGAGAGAGAGAGAGTTTCACCCATCATCTTAAGCTCTCTGTATCCTTTTATCCTAGTTCCCTTTCTGTTCACTCTAGGTTTCTGCATGGGCTGTTCCACGAGTTTTCTCATTCCTTTCTTTTTATAAACGTTTTACTTATAACTTTTGTTTTTATACCCCAGTTATTTCCAGATAGACCCTTCTCTCACCATACCTCCCCACACTGAACTCTTTCTTCTAACAAAGAAAAAACATTTAAGCAAAACCAACTGATACTACTCAAATGATCGAGTATCAATATTCTGCCCAAATGGTCCTCCACTTTACTGAGAGGAAGGAGGTCTAGAGAGGCAACATAGTATAGTGTCTAGAGTATTAGACATGGAGTCAAGAAATCTTGGGTTTAAATTCTTCCTCAGACTTATGTGATACTGGGAAAGTCAATCAATTTCTGTGAGTTTTGGTTTCCCCATCTATAAAAATTGGGCATGATTAATAATAGCATCTCTTCTCTCTACCCCCCCATGTTATAAGGATCAAATAATAAAAGTATGTATAGTGCTTTGCAAACCTTAAATAACTACATAAATGCATCCTATTATTAACTTGAGCCTCTGTTTCCTCATGTATAAAATGAGGGTATTGGATAATCTCTAGAGTTTCAGTATTCAAATCTATGATCCCATTATTCTATGACACCAACATTGTTCACTATGGTTACTCAGAGTTTAGCTTGCTATTACTTTTCTTTTCACATACATTATTGTAGTCATTTTATATGTTGTATGCATCAGTTCATATAGGTCTTCCCAGATTTCTCCGAATTCATCATATTTTTATTATTGCACAATAATATTCCATTGCATTCACATAATATGTTTCTCCCATCTCTTACTAGGTTTTCCTAAAACAATTAATTAAATTAAACTAATTAAATTCAATAATGAAACGTGTCATCTATTGACAAACTTTTTTAATCCCCAAGAGCCCCTCCTTGGAATATAGCCCTGCATCACCATTTTGGAAAAAACTGGGGGCACCAAAGGGTTAAATTATTGCCCAGAGCTATGCAACAAGAAGGCAGTGAGAAAACCAGAAATAAAACCTGCATTCCGCAGTCATTTCTTTGAAAAACCCACCAGACCACACTCCTTCTCTTTTGTTGGTGCCTCATTTCCTCTTATTGTAATTCATTCTGTATTCCTTCCTGCTCCCTTTTCTTGGCTGACTGTTGTTTTCCCACACCACAGGGTTTTAATTTCCTCAAGCTATCTCCTTATCACTGAGGTCTATGTTTCCTTGTCTCTGACCTACCTATTACTGGTTCTCGACACATTCTGTGACCTCTTAAGACTTAGTTTCCTCTGGACCTTAGTTTGCTCATCACTAAAATGGGAATAGTCTCATTTCCTTTTCTTACAAGGCAATAGTGGATATTAATCATGAACATTTTTGGAGGGCCTTTCATGCCAAGGATCGTGGAAGTGCTGCGGATGCTGGTGTTTAAAATGCCTGCTCCAATTAGTTCCATATGCCCCACTCCTAGGTTGACCTGCTGGGTTATATATCATTGTTTTTTCTTCCTCCTTCTTAATTCAGCTGCCTGCTTGTTCTTCCTAGTCTACCCTTCAGGTCTACTTGGCCTCTGTTTTCACTTGGCTCAGGAATTCACCAAAGAATCTTTTTATTTTTCCTGAGGTTGCAGTGGGGCATGTTCACTGACAGAGGCTGATACCGTGAGGATTTGAAAAATACACCATATCTTTGCACAAATAATAGGCATTGGGGTGTGTTCTTTTTCCCATCATGTCTATCCCAGGATATGATGACCCAGAAAAGACATAATACACAGCACAGAAAGCCCCATTTCCTTGGTCACAAATATTCTAGAGGTCAAGTTTGGGGTTTTGTTTGTTCATTTTGGGAGAAGGATGTTGTTTTAAAGGTTATCTGTCTCCACCTCCCCTCACCCCTCCCAACCAAGTGTTCCAAATTGTTGGATAATGGGTCATATATTGAGAATGGAAAAGACCTTAGAAGTCATTTGTTCTAACTCTCTCATTTTACAGATGATGAAACCGAAACCCAGAAAACCTAGGTGACTTGCCCAAAGTCACATGGAGTAAGTAGGAGAGTCTGTATTTAATCCTGGGTTCTCTGACTGCCAAAAACAACACTCTTTGCTGGGTATCCCTTTATTCAATCAAATAATAAATCCCATAATAAACACAGAACTTTGGTCACTTACACATAGGCTCTAAATTGGATGGAGATTTCTTAAGACTATATACAGGTCTTCCCCCCCTTCTAGAAATTATACTTTTGAATTTATACTACTAATGGGTGCAGAATTGAACCCTTCTCTAGAGTGTGGGGAAACTGAAAAGGATAGCCTTTTTTCCCCTTTCTCTCTCTCTCTCTCTCTCTCTCTCTCTCTCTCTCTCTCTCTCTCTCTCTCTCTCTCTCTCTCTCTCTCTCTCTTTAACTACAAGGGCTCTTGTTACACCTGACATCGTTCATTTAGAAACCTGATCCTCCCAAGTTACAGCACTCCTGGATCTGCTTTCACCAGTGACTATTAAAGCAGGAATGTAGCATAAGTTGCCACTTTGATTTAGTTTGCAAACTGTTTGGTTAGTTAACAAAAAGAAATGTTCCCCTTTTCCTCCACTGGGACTTTTCTCCTCCATCTCTGTTTACTTTGGATTGATAGAGTGGTTTTACATCCCTGTCACTCTATTTGGGGATTTCATCAGTAGGAGTAGCCACATTTAGTTTGGTTTAAAGTTTGTCCAAAACAAAATCCCAACTTGGGTCACTGCAATGGCTTGGTGGCATTTAGATTGAATTTCATAAAAATATTTGTGCATAGACATTGTTGGGTGGGGGAGGGGGAGGGGAAGGGGAAATTCATCCCAAATTGAAATTAAAACAACAACAAAAAAGAAAACCCAACCCACCATTAGGTGTTTTTCCAGTCACAACACATGAGTAATTATAAAAGCAACAGCTAAAACAATATGATTACTGTGCTGAATTCTCCATGCATTGTCACGTATAAAACTCCTAAAACTGTTTGCAAAATATTTTCTCAACCTGAAAACACATACCTTAAGTACAGCTCACATTGACAGCTTTTACCAAGCCTGCATTTTTTAAAGTGAAATCATCAGAATGATGCAGGACTTTATATGAGGTCTATTCCCTACAGAGTTCTTGGGGGGAAAAGGCTAGATTAAATATTAGACCAACATCATGAGGTCCCAATCATTAATCCGAAATGCTCCCCACCCCTACCTCACCCAACCCCCATTCTCAATCTTTTTTTCTCTCCTTTTTTCTTCTTTCTCTCTTTTATCCTTTTCATTTCTCTTCCCTCTTTCTCTCTCCATTTTCTGTCTCCTTTCTCTTTTATGTTTTCCTTTTCTCTTTCCTCCCTTTTTCTTCTCTCTTCCCGTTTCTCTCCTTCCACTTTTCTTTCTCTACCCTTCTCTATCTACTCCTTTCTTTTTCCCTTTCTTAATCAATTTTCAACTATATATACTCATAAATGAGGAGTCATATATAATGCAAATAGTTCAAAACAATAAATATGAAACGTTTTAAAAAAATCATCTAGTGTTAAATATTTGACTTTAAAATTCACGTTGGGATTTTCAGAGACAGTGAAACTATTAGATTTACCTTCCTAAGTAGATTTTGCTCAGACAAATATTTATTATAGTTGGTATTCCCTGGGTACACATCAATTATGCAAGAGAGGTATCCCCAAAACTTAATAACTATGAGGGAAAGCTAGCTGAAAAGAATTCTTTTTTAAAATTGTTACAGATAACCAAGATGATCAGGAGTTTTCCAAACAGACAAATCCCCTAGGAACAAAATTCCTTTTCCTATTGTTGACTTATACAGAGAAGTATAGTTGGTCTTCTCAAAAACTGGATCAATTGTGGCAGAGATTGGGTGGGGAGAAGAGGAGGAAAGGCTATAGTCTTCTGGGACTGTAGGGGGGCCTCAAGACTGGCTAAGGGAGGGCTGCATTCCTGGAATTCACAAGGCCTATTTACTTGGGAGTGAGATATGTGCTGCCTGGGCTGGGTCACTGGGCAGGGGCTCATCCTCAGTCCTCAGAGATGTAGGAGTGGCCCTCAATTAGGTCAAGAGGGGGAAGGGGAAGGGAATTAACCCTTATTTAGAGCCTGTGATGGTTCAGGCACTATGCTAAGTGCATTATACATATTATTTCATTTCATCCTCATTTTATCATCCCAGGAATCCTGGGAATAGGTAGTAATATCCCCATTTTACTGTTCAGGAAACTGAGGCAGACAGAAATTAAGTAACTTGTCCAGGATGACACAACTAGTAAGTGTCTCAATCTGGATTTGAATTAGGTCTCCCTGACACCAGATCTGTCACCACCTAGCTGCCAAAGATGCTAAGGAAAGCACAGTCCTTTTATCCTGGAAAGAATGTATACCCTGCCTGTGAGCAAGGATGATGGTAGTAGGGGGAACCCGCATCACAGAACACATCCCTTCAGCTTCAATCCCGCCATCTGTGCAGGCCATCATCCCAACTGCCTGCCCTGCTCCTCCCCACCTAAACAGCACACTCCCCACTGGACCTGAGACCTGGACCTCTAGACTATGGTCTTTCTTTCAGAATCCAGAATCCAGTCCCTGTAAAAGATAATCCACTCATTTTTGAAGGAGGTATGTGCTGGGCTTGGAGTCAGGAAAAGCTTTTTTCAAATACAGCCTCAGACACTATCTGTGTGACCCTGAGCAAGTCACTTAACTTGTGCCTGCCTCAGTTTCCTGTAAAAGGATAATAGTAGCAACACCTATCTTTCAGGGTTGTAGTGAAGATCAAATAAGATAATATTTTTAAAGTGCCTGGAATATAGTAGGTATTATAAAAATGTTTATGACCTTTCCTTTTGAAACTCCCCTGCCGAGGGCTCAACCAAGTTGATTGTAAACTGAATGTGTGGATGATGGGTGAGCCAGACCACCTAGGCCATTATATCTGTTGTCTCGCCCTACATGGCCACCATTGCTTTAGCTTTCCATTCATCAATTCACTTTTGTGCCTCTCCCCTCACCCCGGTCGCCTTCCCAGAACAAAGCCTCCCTCCCTTATAGACTCTACCCTACACTTATCATCCCCTATTGGAATGTAATCTCCTTGACCCTAGGAACTACCTCTTTAAATATGTGTTAGTATTTAGTCAGTGTTTAGCCCAGTGCCTGACACACTGTAAGTGCTTTATATAAGCTGTCAAAATTAATTAATTAACTCCGCTATATAACCTATACTATTTCTGCTCTGAACACAAATGAAGTGATAACAATGAAGTGTGTCACTGGGATTCATCCTTTGTCATGAGAAGCATTTATATTCTTTTTTCTTTTTCTTCCTTCCTTCTTTTCTTCCTTTCTTTCTTCTTTCCCTGCCTCCTTTCTGTCACTCATTTTGCTCAAAGGATCCTTATCCCAACTCCTGCACTGATTAATGACTCAAATCCTCAGCCTTAGAGTTTTAGGGGGACCTAGGGAACTCCAGGATTTGAGGGGGATTCTCTAATGTCTTTAGTTTGCACTCCTGCAGCTGTGCCTCCAAACTGAGATTATCAGTTAAGAATCAATGTAGCTAGTTAGCCTTAAGGAACTTTTAGAAAGGGGCATTTACTCAGGTGGGACAGTAAGACTAATGGATGTGAGACATTCCCTTGAAAGTCTTCCTTCAAAGTCTTCTACACTCTTCTACAAAGTCCAAGGAACAGTGGGTTCAGGTTTAGATAGCCTTTCCATTCCTATTTGGAGTGTTTAAGAAGCCTGGTGAATTTGCATCCAATCTGTCCTTGGATCTGGTATCAGCAGATTTGGGGCTATCACTAGGATGTCGATTGGAGGCTGGGAAATACAAACTCCTTCAGACTCTTCAAAATTGGCAAAGTCCTTCTCTAGGGGTGGCTAGGTGGCACAGTGAATAGAGCACCAGCCCTGGAGTCAGGAGGACCTGAGTTCAAATCCAGCCTCAGACACTTAACACTTAACTAGCTGTGTGACTTTGGGCAAGTCACTTAACCCCAGTTGCCCCTCCAAAAAGAAAAAAAAAAAGCCCTTCTCTAGCCAGAGGCATGGGTCCAGGGGTGGAGATAGAAGAGGCCTGGACAAAGACAAAGCCAAGACCTCTCCATCTCTCCCCATCCACCAAGGGGTTCTCACTCAGGGGTGTGCTGAAAGCTTTCTTCTGCTTGCTACTACTCAAACCACTGCCTCCCCTCATTCCCAACAATTTCTTTTACTTCATTCTTTTTTTTTTCTTTTTGGAGGGGAGAGGGCAGGGCAATTGGGGTTAAGTGACTTGCCCAAGGTCACACAGCTAGTAAGTATTAAGTGTCTGAAGCCGGATTTGAACTCAGTTCCTCCTGACTCCAGGGCTGGTGCTCTATTCACTGCCCCTACTTCATTCCTTTGTACAAGATTCAGAGGGTCTGATGAAATCTCAGCTAATTGGAACACACTTCCTGACTTTTCATTCACTTTATCAGATGGCTTTTAATGACATCATACTTAAGCTGCTAGGTAGAGCCCTGAAGAGTGAGGAAAGAGTTCTGGACCTGTAGTCAGGAAGATCTGAGTTCAAATCCAGCCTCACTTAATTTCTCTGTGACTCAGTTTCCCCAATGGTAAAATGAGTACAATACTAGCACCTAACTCACAGGATTGTTTTGAGGATCAAATTAGAAAATCCATAAAATCTGAAATTACTCTATAAATCCAGTTATCATCATCATCATTATTTAGGTCTAAGGCCTATGAGTGAGAATGATAGAGCATCTTATCATTTTAAGTGGAGTGAGGCTAGTTGAGTAAATTAGTTCTTATGTATCTATTTATCTATACAGCATAGTGCATAGAAAACTAGCCTTGAAGAGAGGAAGACTTCTGTTCATCTCAGACTGTGGGACTCTGGGTAAGTCACTTGACTTTTTAGTGCTCTGAAGAGCTTGGCATGCTATGGCCCATGGGGTGACAAAGAGTCAGATGCAACTGGACAACAGCAAAGACCCTCTACAACTATAAATTATAGAGAGGGTGCAGACCGGCATTAGTAGGGGAAGCTTTTTCACCTGTTTCTTATGCCAGTAAAACCACATGTCCAGCCCCTATCCCATCTATCTAAACAAAAGACCAACCTTTGCTCTCTATCATCAGTATCCTGTGTTCACAAAATCAGGTCTTGATACAGAAGAAGCTAAATGTTGTTTTTATTCCCATTAAGGGTAGTGGGAAGAGAACACTACAAGATACTCAGGACCCAGGTGTAGCAGCAAGCACGATAGCATACCTGGGGTGGCTGCCAACACAGGTTCTTAGATCTGCTTTTCTAAAGGAAAGCAATCGAAAATGAGCCAACAATCTTGCTTTAGATGGGAGGAATCAAGATGGCAGAGTAGAAACAGGACTTCCTTGGGGCTCTAGCTTCCACCACCTCCAATTCATGTAAAAGGTGACTCTGAACAAACTTTGGAGCTACAGAACCCACAAAATGACAGAGAGAAGCTAACCTCTCATTGAAGATAGCCTGACAGGCCAGCAGGAATCAGCCAGCACTATGCTCTGGGAGCCAAGCCCAGCCCGGCAAGCCCAAAGTTTTAGCTTCAGGGCAGGCCTGACCAGCCACTGGTTGGAGGGACTTCAGATCACCAGCAACTGTGGGAATTATCAACCCATAGATGCTAAGGACAAAGTGAGAGGTCAGTGCAGTGTCGACTTTGGGATCCAGTAGTTCTGGAGTATGGTTGACCTTTGCCCTTGGGGTGAGAAGCAGCTGAGGCACCTCAGCCATGCAGCCACAGCCACATGGCTGCTTCAGCTCCTAGCCTGAAGATTGTAGGGGGATCAAGCAACCAGTCTGAGGGGTAATAGCTCTTGCTTTAACCTGCTTGGATTCGGATTGCCATCTAGGGTGGAGGTGCTGGGGTGTGCAACCAGCTCACCAGAGTGTGTGGAGGCTTCAGAGAGGGCACCCAACTAATACCTTCGGCAGCTGAGAAAACCCCAGCAATTTGGGATGAAGCTCCCCTGTCTGGTAGCAAAGTCCTACTGTGGCAAAAAGCCCAAAAGTCAAGTAATTGAGTGGCAGCATGAGCAAACAAGGGAAGCAAAGCAAGCAGAACAACCCAACTTTACACTCCTATTTTGGGGACAAAAAGGATTAAAGCATGAGTTGAATAGGAAATCTGACATTCAGATACAAGAAGCAAGAGAAGCTTGAGAAGGTAAACAGGGAAAAGAAATCATAAGGAACTTATCAAAGGTGAACTATTTACATCCCTACATGGAAAAGATAATTGTAACTGATGAAACTTTTCTCAGTCTGAGAATAGTTGAAGGGAATAGAAATGTGTGTGTGTGTGTGTGTGTGTGTGTGTGTGTGTGTACACATATATATGCATGTATATGTCTCTATAGGAGGGTATATGGGAGTATGAATACTCTGTGAGTATTTGGCTTTTAAGGCATTCTTTGGCTTTTAAGGCATTCTTCTCCTCATTGGCTTTTTGAGTCTCTTTTGCCATTTGAGTTAATCTATTTTTAAGGTGTTATTTTCTTCAGTCAGGTTGTTGACTGTCTTTTCCTTATTTTCTTGCATCATTCTCATTATGAATACTCAATAATTCTCATAATGTGAATGTGTGTATATATGTGTACAGGTATACATAGACAGAGGGCACAGGACCAATTGAATAGGAAGGGATGATACTTAAAAGATGAAATTAAGAGGGGAGAGAGGAATATAATGAAAGGAGATGGGGAGAGACAGAATGGGGTAAACTATCTCATAGAAGAGGCAAGGGAAAATGGTTACAATGAAAGGGAAGAACAGGAAGGCAAAAGGGAATGAGTCAACCTTATTCTCATTGAATTTGGCTTAGGGAGGGAATGACATGCACATTAAATAGGGTATCTCACCCTACAGAAGAGTAGGGGGGAAGGGGATGAGAGGGGGGATGATGGAAGGTAGGGCAGGGTAGGAGGGAGGGAAGTTGGAAGCACCCACTTTTGAAAAGGGACAGGATCAAAGTAGAGAATAGAACAAGTGGGAGGTGGGATAGGAGGGAGGGAAATATCATCAGTCTTCTACAATATATCCACTATGGAAATGTTTTGTATAGCTACACATGTACAACTTGTATTGAATTGCTTATCTTTCCAGTAAGGGTAGGTGACAAGGAAGGAAAGGAATAAATCTGGAATTCAAAGTTTTAAAATCAAATGTTTATATATATATATGTGTGTGTGTGTGTGTGTGTGTGTATACTATTATTAATATTATTTTACATCTAGAAGTCACCTGCAGATACTATAGCCCTAGAGATTTTAGGAGGAACCTTTAACTCCTCTATGATAAGTGAGTTGCATAGATGCTGATCCCCAAGCAATTTGTTCCAAGGGCCATGAAGGTAGCTGAAGCAAGTGCTGTGGGGAGATTAGAGGTTGGTCACACATGCCAAGGTCATCCACTGCATCCCAGGCCATGGCCAGCTATCTTGACATTTGTCTTGCCACTGGACTTTGATGACTCTGGAAGAGAGAAACTGACAACTTTGTACAACTCTACCTCACTTAAATCCAATCCATGGACAAGTCAAGACATTATCTTAAGATGCCATTGGTCCTCTTCAAAACCAAAGGACATAGAGTAACAGCATAGATGATGCCTCAGGGTACTACCTTATAAGAGACATAGGTCACCCACTTTGTTTCTGACACTTTTCCTGGCAGCTCATAACTTTGGAATATTAAGAGAAATAGCATAAAAGGCAGCTGTACCATCTGCCCTGTATTTGGGACTCAAGCACATTGTAGATGTAGTCATTTGGAAGAATTGAAAGACCATAAGCTTTCGAGCAGTAAACTCTGGTGAAACAAACTTGGTAGTTAATAATGTAATTACTCATCATGCTCATGGCTGGAGATTAACACAATGCACTGGCTTCAGCCTGCCTGGAGAATGTGAGCACTGTAGCCCATGGGACGGGTTGTTCATTTTTATAGATAACATGAAAGATTAGCAGTGCTCTGGAGTTGGTGATGGCTAGCAACAAAAAACAACTGGTGATTGCTGAAGACTAGAGCAAACAACACTACTAAACTGAGACTGTCTCAAGGAGTTTTGAGGCAGTGATATTTAGTGAATTTGTGGTCATTTTAAGGTGACTCTCCTCAAGGAATGAGTGGGTGCCTTGATTCCAACTTGATTCTACCTGTTTCTATAAAGCTAAAAATAACTTGAATTATTCACATGAGAAAGGTCTGCTCTCTTTGGAAAAGCTGGGGACTGCCCTGGGGAGGAAAATGTTTACTTTCCTTATCAGATTTTTTTTTAAAGTAAATTCTTGGACTTCATTCAAAAGAAAAATGTGTTATACTGGCAAACCCTTTTCTAAGAATTTCATTAAAAGGAGCTCTGAGGAAGATCATGCTCTTTTAGTGTAAGATTTGTTGTCAATAGATAATGATGATGATGAAGAGGAGGAGGAGGAGGAAGAGGAGGAGGAAGGTGATAATATGCTAAGCACTTTACAAATATCTCTTTTGATCCTCATGTCAACCCTGGGAGTTAGGGAGTATTATTAACCCCATTTTACAGTTGAGGAAACTGAGGCAAACAGAGGTTAAATGACTTACCCAGGGTCACACAGATTGTAAGTCTCTGGGGTTGGATTTGAACTTGGGTCTTCCTGACTCAGACTGCGTTGTATCCATTATGCCACCTAACAGCCAATCTCTTGATTACACAGCCATGGAAAATATCTAATCTGGAGTCATCCATTCAGGACTTTTGCTTTGGGCACCTACTATGTAGTTCCCCATTTCCCACAGAATAAAAGGCAAACTCTGCCCTACCATTCAGATGCCTCTATCATCTGGCCCCAACCTTGTTTTCTAGCCTTATTGCATATGAATGCAGCTCTTAGCACAAAGCCTGGCACTTAGTAGGGGCATGATGAGGGCTTGTTGACTTGTTGGCTCCCTTCAGACACTCTACTTTGTGATCAGAATGAACTGTTAGCTGTTCCCCAATCTCATTTTGCCTTTTCCCAAAATTTGAACAGACTATATCCTCTCCCACCTTACTCCAAATCTCACTCTCTTCAAATCCTCTTTAAGATCTACTTCAGGGGGCGGAGCCAAGATGGCGGAGTAGAAACAGCTCTTCCAAGCCTCTCTGCCCCCAGATTCCCCACAAACTATGTAAAAAAGGACTGTGAACAACTTCTGGAGCCCCAGCACCCACAGAACGACACAGAGAAGCTAACCTCCCGCTGAGGACAGCCCAGCAGCCCTGCAGGAAGGACCAGCGCAGCAGTCTGGGAGCCGGCAGCGCGCAGAGCGCAGAGCACAGGAGCCGAGCCGAGCCGAGCACAGGTCCGCATGAGCCGAGGTTTTAGCTCCAGGGCGGCAGGGCCAGCAGCCGGCTGGAGGAACCCCAGAACACCAGGAGCTGTGGCGATTCCAGAATTATCAACATAGACATGCCTAGGACAAAGTAAGAGGTTAGTGTCCTATGGACTTTGGGACCGGTATTTGGGGAATGCGTCAGCTCCCTCTCCTGGGGGCTAGAAGCCGCTGAGGAGACACGCCATTTTGTAGTTTTCAGAGGCAGGTCTGGCTCCCAGCCTACAAATTGTGGGGAGATCCAGCGATCAGTCTTGGGGGGTAATCGCTCTTGCTTTAACCTCCCTGGATCTGGATTGTGATCTAGGGTGGAAGTTGTGGGTGGGTTTACAGCTTGCCAGAAACGGAAGTTGCCCCCCACACGTTCGGGACGAAAATTCCTCTATCTGGCCTTAAAGCCATAGTGTGGCAACAAGCCCAAAAGTCAAGCAATTAAGTGGCAACATGCCAAGGCAAAGGAAACAGAAAAATGCAACCCTAGACTCCTATTTTGGGGGCATAGAGCGGGAAAAGGACTGTGAGGTCAGAAGTCCTGCTCCAAAAGCCCCAGGGGAAAACATGAGCGGGTTGCAGGCCATAGAGGACCTTAAGAAGGACTTTAAAAATCAAATAAGAGAAGTGGAGGAAAAATTGGAAAGAGAAATGAGAAGGATGCAGGAAAAGTATGAAATGAGGGTCAACAGCCTGACTGAGGAAAACAACACCTTAAAAAATAGACTAACTCAAATGGCAAAGGAGGCCCAAAAGGGCAATGAGGAGAAGAATGCCTTAAAAAGTCGAATTTGCCAGATGGAAAAAGAATCTCAAAAGTTCACTGAGGAGATTCATTCCTTCAGAGTTAGACTGGAGCAAATGGAAGCTAGTGACTTTATGAGAAATCAAGATGCTGTTAAGCAGATCCAAACAAATGAAAGATTAGAAGGCAATGTGAAATATCTCATGGGAAAAACCACTGACCTGGAAAATAGATCCAGGAGAGACAATTTAAAAATTATTGGATTACCTGAAAGCCATGATCAAAGAAAGAACCTAGAAATCACCCTTCAAGAAATTCTCAAGGAAAACTGCCCTGATGTTTTAGATCCAGAGGGCAAAATAGAGGTTGAAAGAATCCACAGATCACCTCCTGAAAAAGATCCCAAAAAGAAAACTCCCAGGAATATTATAGCCAGGTTCCAGAATCCCCAGATCAAGGAGGAAATACTACAAGCAGCCAGGAAGAAACAATTTCAATATTGTGGAAACACAATCAGAATAGCCCAGGACCTGGCAGCTTCTACACTGAGGGATTGAAGGGCATGGAATATGATATTCCAGAGGGCAAAAGAACTGGGAATGAACCCAAGGGTCACCTACCCAGCAAAACTGAGTATTTTGTTTCAGGGGAAAATATGGTCATTCAGTGGAATAGAGGACTTTCAAGCATTCTTGAGGAAAAAACCAGAGTTGAATAGAAAATTTGACATCCAGACACAAGAAGGAAGAGATGCCTGAGAAGGTAATCAGGGAAAAGAAATCAAAAGGAACTTATCAAAGTTGAACTATTTACATTCCTATATGGAAAAGCAATAACTGTGACTGATGATATCTTTCTCACTATGAAAATAATGGAAGAAGGAGGTGTGGTCATATGAATACATATGTGAATGTGTGTGTATATGGTTACAGTTATATATGGATAGAGGGCATAGGTTGAATTTGTTGGGAAGGGAGAATACTCAAGGGATGAAAGTATGAGGTGAGAGAGGAAAGTGGCAAGAGGAGATGGGGAGAGACAGGGTAGGGTAAACTATCCCATGTAGAAGAAGCAAGGGGAAGTGGTTGCAAAGGAGGGGGAGAATAAGGAAGGCTAAAAAGACAAAACCACATTCCCATTGAATTTGGTTCAGGGAGAAAATGACATACATACTAAATGGGATATCTCAACCTGCAGCAGGATAGGGGGAAGGGGGATGAGAGGAGGGATGATGGATGGGAGGGCATCCTTGGGGGAGGGGAGGTTGGAAGTACCCACTATAGAAGAGGGACAGGATTATGTAGGGAATGGACCAGGTGGGGGGTGGGATGAGTGGGAGGGAATTATAAGCAGCCTTGTACAATATATCTACTATGATAATGTTTTGCATAGCTAGACATGTACAACATATACTGAATTGCTTATCTCCCAAGAAGGAATGGGTGACAAGGGAGGAAGGAAATGGATCTGAAATTTGAGGTCGTAACATTAAATGTTTTAAATATATATAAATATTATTAGTAATACTCTTTCGCTTGTAATAGGGAGTTAAGATGTGCAGGCATTGGGACACAAAGATTCACCTTCCTCTAATGGAAAAGTCGATGGGGGTATGGGAGAAAGTATGGGAGAGAGCAGATTGGAGGAAGTGATATCTTGTGGGACTACTATTCTGGGAGGTTGGGTAGGGGAATAATGGGGGGAAAATGATTGTAACTCAAAATCTGGCAGAAATGAATGATGTAAAACAGAAGTTAATAAAGCATTTGTTTAAAAAAAAATAAATAAAAAAAAAAGATCTACTTCAGGGGTGGCTAGGTGGCACAGTGAATGGAACACTGACTCTGGAGTCAGTAGGACCTGAGTTCAAATCTGGCCATAGACACTTAATGCTTACTAGCTGTGTGACCTTGGGCAAGTCACTTAACTGCAATTGCCCTGCCTTCCCCCTCCAAAAAGCAAAAAAAAAAAAAAAAAATCTACCTCAAGAACAACTAAGTAGTCAACTAATCTCCCCCAGCTAAAAACAATCCAATTCTACCCAAACTTCTCTTTGACTTATATGTACTCATCATTGTCTAACTTGTGTTACTATGCTTTGTTTTTATACTCCTCGGTTTTTAGTAAACATTTAATAAACTCTTTTTAGTCATAGAGTCTGGCATAAGAAGTGCTTAAGAAAATAAAAATAAAATAAATAGTGCTTATTTGTTAACTTGATTAGCCATCACAAATAGACCTTTCTAACACGAATAATCCAAGTTATTTGTATGCATAGCTTATCTTGCTTTCAATGAACATGGCATCAAGCTAATGGCACTGATGGTAAATTCTTCAACTTGAAAAGGCTACAAGTCAAGACCCAAGTGGAGGGAGTGTTGGTGCATGATTTTCTGTTTACAGATGGTTGTGCACTCAGTGCAGCCTCTGAAGCTGAGATGCAACAAAGTGTGGGTCAGTTCTCTGCTGCTTGTGCTAATTTTGACCTAACAACACCAAGAAGACACAGATGCTCCATCTGCCACCACCACATCATTGATTACAGCAAATGGAGAAGTTTTGAATGCTGTGGATAATAAGTTCGCTTACCTTGGTAGTGTACTTTCCAGAGATGTACACATTGATAATGAGGTTGACGCACACATTGCCAGAACTAAATCAGTGTTTGGGAGGCTCCAAAGGAAAGTATGGGAGAGAAGATTAGACTGACTACTAAGATTAGACTGACTACTTAAGATCTAGAGAGCAGTTGTGCTGACCTTATTGTTGTATTCCTGTGAAACCTGGACAGTCTACCAGCACCATGTGAGGAAATGAAATCGCTTCCATTTGAACTGTCTTAGGAAGATTCTGAAGATCACCTGGCAAGATAAGATAACCAGACACTGAGGTCCTTTCTCGAGCTGGGCTGCCAAGCATTCAAACTCTGCTTCACAGAGTGCAACTGTGATGGGCTGACAACATTGTTCGAATGCAAAATGTATGCCTGCCAAAAAAAATACTATTTTATGGGAGAATTCACACAGGACAAGCATTCACATAGTGGTCAGAAGAAGCGATACAGGGACACTCTCAGGAATTTTGGAATTGATTGTATGATCTGGGAGACACTGGCACAGGTCTGCACAGCATGGCATGCCCTCATCAGAGAAGGTGCTATGCTCTATGAGCAAAACAGAATTGAAAGAGCTCAAAGGAAACACAGGATGCAGACATTTAGAGAATCTACCCCAAATGTTTACATGGACTATTTGTGCCTGATCTATGGAAGAGCATTCCAAGCTTGTATTGGTCTGATTAGCCACAGTTGGACACGTTGAAACTTGACTTTAGCATAGTGATATCATTTTGGTCCTCATTGAGAACAAAGGACAACAACTAAACCAAACTCTCTTGCTACTAGACTGAAAACTCCTTGAAGACAAGTATTATGTCCAGGTAGTAAGCATTGAAGGCCTATACTACTGTTGTAGCACCAAGAAGAATAAGGAGGTGATATATTGGCCTGGCGTCACCACATCTGGAGTTCATTTCAGGAAAGACATTGCCAAGCTGGAGAGTGTCTTGAAGAGAATGGCAAGGTAATAAAAGGGCATGAAAGAATGCTGTACAGAATGAATGGAAGGATCTGTTAGCTTTGGCACAAATAAAACAAGACAATAAAAACAGGATAGTTGTCTTAAATACCTGAAGGGCTGTCATGTGAAAGAGGGCATAAATATATTCTACTTGGCCATGGAGGACAGAACTAAGGACAATGGGTAGAAATGGGCAGATTTCAGCTCAATGTCAGAAAAAAAACCAACAACTTCCTAACATTTAGAAAAAGTAGAATAGATAGTTCTTCAGGTGTTCAAGTATTAGAGAAGGAATTCTTGTAAAGGTAAAAGTTAGAATAAATAGCCTCCGAGATTCCATCTAATTCTGGAATTCTCTGATTCTACATGCAAAAGATACTGTGGAGATAGAATTCATATAATTTGGTGACTACGAGAGGTAAGAAAGAAAAAAGACTTATAAAATACCAAGTTTTCTTATGTGGTAGATTGAGTGAATGATGATGGCCCTAACATGGATTTTATGAATTAATAAGGAAGAGTAGCTTTAGGGGGAAAGATAGGCTCAGTTTGGGAAATAAACTTGAGATGTAGGCGGGACATCCAAGTAGACTTGGCCTGTAGGTAGTTGGCATTGTCTAGAGCCTGGGAACAAGGCCAGAGTTTGGGATACAGAGTTGGGAATTATTTGCATAGAAGTGATAGATGAAATGGTGGAAATGAATGACATTGCCAGAGCTGAGTGTAAATAAAGAAGACAAGAGGGCCAAGAGCAGAACCTTGAAGGACTTTCACATTAGAAGACTGGGAAAGGTAAGTGGCCAAAAGTCTTAAGTTCTCTAGAGAATGAGGTCAAGGGGAGTGAGGACTCCAGAAAAAAAAAAAAAGATACAGTGAGTAGGAAATAACCAGTGATGACACTGAGGGCACTTTCAGGAAAGTGTCATGGATAGAAACCAGAGCCCAAGGGGTTGAGGAGAATGGTTGATGGGGAAATAGAATCATGTTATAGACCAATTTACCTGTGAAGGGAAGAAATGTGATCATTACTGGATTGATTTGTTGGAATCAAGGAAAGATTGTGGGGGGTTTTTTGAGTAAGGGAAACCTAAGTATGATTGTGGTCAGGAGGAAAGAAGCCAGAAGAGAGGGAGAACATGAAGACTTATGAGAAAAGGGGGATAATTGTAGGAGCATGGTCCTTGAGGGAATGAAATCAAAAAGGTTTAGTTTTAAATGAATTATGGGTACTTTTTCCCTTTAAGGCAGGGAGAAAAGAGCAGCCTATAAGGTCAGATTGATTTTTTTAAGACACTATACCAGTTTTTTGAAAATTATTAATGTCTTATTTTTATGTAGCCTTCATTTCCAGATTTATATCCCTTTACCACTCAGAGATATATCTTTTGTTACTAAGAATAGAAAAAAAAGAGGAGGAAAAAGGTAAACCGGGTCAAGTGACTTACCCAGGTCACACAACTTGTGAGTGTTTGAGGCCAGATTTGAACTTATGAAAACCGGGCAAGTGAAAAGAATAAGAAAAGAAAAAAAAGGGCAATCTTTCCACTGTGCCACCTAGCTACCCAGGTCTTCCTCCTGAAAATGGCAGCTCTGGGAAGAACCCAGGCAATCAATCAGAAGAAGAGGCCAAAGGGATGGGAGGGACTATGAAAAGAAAGGCCCATTTTCTTATTTCTTCTTTGGGGTCAAGCTTAATTATTTTAATAATATAACATTCAGTTTTAGGTTTCAGTTTTTCCATTTCCAGTGTGGTAGTCATTGTATATATTATCTTCTTGGTTATTCTTACTTCACTTAGTACCATCAGTTCATATAAGTCTTCCCATGCTTCTCTGAGTTCTTCATAGTCATCATTTCTTTTTTTTTTTAATAGTATTTATATATATTTGAAACATTTAATCTTAAGACCTTGAATTTCAAATCCATTTCTTTCCTCCCTTGTCACCCATTCCCTCTGGGGAGATAAGTAATTCAGTATATGTTGTACATGTCTAGCTATGCAAAACATTATCATAGTAGATATATTGTACAAGGCTGCTTATAATTCCCTCCCACTCATCCCACCCCCCACCTGGTCCATTCCCTACATGATCCTGTCCCTCTTCTATAGTGGGTACTTCCAACCTCCCCTCCCCCCAAGGATGCCCTCCCATCCATCATCCCTCCTCTCATCCCCCTTCCCCCTATTCTGCTGCAGGTTGAGATATCCCATTTAGTATGTATGTCATTCTCTCCCTGAACCAAATTCAATGAGAATGTGGTTTTGCCTTTTTTGCCTTCCTATTCTCCCCCTCCCTTGCAACCACTTCCCCTTGCTTCTTCTACATGAGATAGTTTACCCTACCCTGTCTCTCCCCATCTCCTCTTGCCACTTTCCTCTCTCACCTCATAATTTCATCCCTTGAGTATTCTCCCTTCCCAACAAATTCAACCTATGCCCTCTATCCATATAACTGTAACCATATACACACACATTCACATATGTATTCATATAACCACACCCCCTTCTTCCATTGTTTTCATAGTGAGAAAGATATCATCAGTCACAGTTATTGTTTTTCCATATAGGAATGTAAATAGTTCCACTTTGATAAGTTCCTTTTGATTTCTTTTCCCTGATTACCTTCTCAGGCATCTCTTGCTTCTTGTGTCTGGATGTCAAATTTTCTATTCAACTCTGGTTTTTTCCTCAAGAATGCTTGAAAGTCCTCTATTCCACTGAATGACCATATTTTCCCCTGAAACAAAATACTCAGTTTTGCTGGGTAGGTGACCCTTGAGTTCATTCCCAGCTCTTTTGCCCTCTGGAATATCATATTCCATGCCCTTCGATCCCTCAGTGTAGAAGCTGCCAGGTCCTGGGCTATTCTGATTGTGTTTCCACAATATTGAAATTGTTTCTTCCTGGCTGCTTGTAGTATTTTCTCCTTGATCTGGGGATTCTGGAACCTGGCTATAATATTCCTGGGAGTTTTCTTTTTGGGATCTTTTTCAGGAGGTGATCTGTGGATTCTTTCAACCTCTATTTTGCCCTCTGGATCTAAAACATCAGGGCAATTTTCCTTGAGAATTTCTTGAAGGGTGATTTCTAGGTTCTTTCTTTGATCATGGCTTTCAGGTAGTCCAATAATTTTTAAATTGTCTCTCCTGGATCTATTTTCCAGGTCAGTGGTTTTTCCCATGAGCTATTTCACATTGCCTTCTAATCTTTCATTTGTTTGGATCTGCTTAACAGCATCTTGGTTTCTCATAAAGTCATTAGCTTCCATTTGCTCCAGTCTAACTCTGAAGGAATGAATCTCCTCAGTGAACTTTTGAGATTCTTTTTCCATCTGGCAAATTCGACTTTTTAAGGCATTCTTCTCCTCATTGCCCTTTTGGGCCTCCTTTGCCATTTGAGTTAGTCTATTTTTTAAGGTGTTGTTTTCCTCAGTCAGGCTGTTGACCCTCATTTCATACTTTTCCTGCATCCTTCTCATTTCTCTTTCCAATTTTTCCTCCACTTCTCTTATTTGATTTTTAAAGTCCTTCTCAAGGTCCTCTATGGCCTGCGACCCACTCATGTTTTCTCCTGGGGCTTTTGGAGCAGGACTTCTGATCTCACAGTCCTTTTCCCGCTCTATGCCCCCAAAATAGGAGTCTAGGGTTGCATTTTTCTGTTTAATTTATTTCCTTTGCCTTGGCATGTTGCCACTTAATTACTTGACTTTTGGGCTTGTTGCCACACTATGGCTCTGTTGCCAGACAGGAAGTTTCGTCTCGAACGTGTGGGGGCCAACTCCCGTTTCTGGAAGCTGGAAGCCCACCCACGACCTCCACCCCAGATCACAATCCAGATCCAGGGAGGTTAAAGCAAGAGCGATTACCCCCCAAGACTGATCGCTGGATCTCCCTACAGTTTGCAGGCCAGGAGCTGGAGCTGCCTCTGAAAACTACAACATGGAGTGTCTCCTCAGTGGCTTCTAGCCCCCAGGGGAGGAAGCCGACGCATTCCCCAAATACTGGTCCCAAAGCCCATAGGGCACTAACCTCTCACTTTGTCCTAGGCATGTCTATGTTGATAATTCTGGAATTGCCACAGCTGCTGGAGTTCTGGGGTCTCTCCAGCTGGTTGCTGGCCCTGACGCCCTGGGCCTTAAACCAAGACTCAGGCGGACGGGACCTGTGCTCAGCTCCCCGCTCTCTGCGATGCGTGCTGCTGGCTCCCAGACCGCTGTGCTGGTCCTTCCTGCAGGGCTTCTGGGCTGTCCTCAGCGGGAGGTTAGTTTCTCTGTGTCATTCTGTGGGTGCTTGGGCTCCAGAAGTTGTTCAGAGTCCCCTTTTACATAATTTGGAGGAAATCTGGGGGCAGAGTGGCTTGGATGAGCTGTTTCTACTCCGCCATCTTGGCTCCGCCCCCATAGTCATCATTTCTTATGGTTACAGCAATGTTCTGTGATAATAAGGTACCACAGTTTGTTTAGTTATTTTCTGATTAAATGCATATTTGTTGCCAGTTCTTTGCTACAAAAAGTCCTCTTTAAATATTTTGGCATTTATGAGGCCTTTTTTCCTCTCTTTGACCTTGTGGTTTCCTTTGATTTTGTATTCTTAGCTAGCACTTAGCAAAATATCTGAAACAAAGTAAGTGATTCCTAAGATAATGCAATTTCCCTGATTGCATTTGCTAGTTATTTCATTACTTTGTAGCTTTTCTCTATGTATTTGTGTAGGTAATTGCAGATAGCATCTTTTATAGGAAAAATGCCAGGACTTGCTGTTTTGAAAAACAACCTACAATCAAATGGTGAAGTATATTCTAGCTACCATACATTTTCAGTGGGGAAACTGTGTGCTCCTAGAATTTAGATGTATCCAGGTGTTAGAAGGATGAATTCAAACCTGATCTAAGAACAGCAGCCCAATGGTTCCTAGAAGTGATATTGAATAACCACTACTGGAATGGAGAGAGCAGGACAAGATGGGTTATTTCTCATATTCAATTCAGGGTAAGGGAATCATGGACTCAAAAGGTTCATTTTCCACTGAAAAAGACATGGAATAGCTAATTATTTTAGAAAAGATAAATTTCACAAAAGTAGTCTAGATTCAAGTCTACAGAGAAAAGAAGAGACGGAGGGGGGAGGGAGGGAGAGAGAGAGACAGACAGACAGACAGACAGGCAGGCAGACAGACTCATAGCTTGGCTAGTTGGAGCAGTTGATTATAATAACTGTCTGAATTTTAGTGCCCTAAAGCAAAATCTCAGCCATCACACTTCTGACAACTTGAATCCCTTACTATAGTTAGTGGATTTAATAAGGTGCCTGGGCCTGGGTACTCGGACCCCAATTTCAAAGCATCTTTTCCCCTTGCCTCAGAGCACTATTTCTGTCAGCCTTTCTGGGCTTCGGCACTATTCCTAGATTCATGATCAAGCCCCAGCCAAATGCTTATCTCCCCTTGTTACAATAACAAGCTGCACCTGTGAGAACTTCACTAGATTATAAGTGACTCCCTAGCTCATCTTGAGTCCCTCCTTATGTATGCCTTAGATTTGGGATATACGTATACTCCCAATATTCATCTAGTCAAACTCAACATTGATGGGTGGTAGCTCGGTCAACCCTGACCACTAGCTGACTTAGTGACTTTTCAAGCCTAAAACCACACTTCCATGCAGGCCACCCCTCGGGCTATTTCCCAGTGAATTCTGGGCAATAAGCCTGTGTAGTAGATATTAAAAGTATATATTCCTTTAAGAACTGACCACTCCTTAACCACTCTCTAATCCCACCCTGACTCACCTACTTAGCATATTTGGCACATGTTATACTATAGTTCTCCCTATATAAACTTTAACTGTACCTCCATTAAGGTTGCAGATTTCCTGAGAATTCTTGCCTGCTATAATAATAAATCTTTGCCGCCTTGACTTAAAGAATACTTGAGTCCATGAATTCATTCCAGATTGTTTTCCAGGGACTCTGGTTATTGGGGTTTCTAGACTCCCTGAACCCTGTCAGGTTCATAAATATAAGTGGCTTATATTTAAGCCACTTATATTTATGGTTTCACATAAATATAAGTGGTTTCACAGGTAAGAGTGTAGATGGATCCATATAAACTTATTCTAAGCACACTAGAAAAGAAAATCAGCCAGTGACTCTATTAATGATAGATAAGAACCATTATCTCCTTCAGGAAACACATTGCTTTGATGATTAGATGGCTCCAGCAACAGCATCAACAAAATATCTTCCCCAACCTCTACCACCACCAAAAAAAAAAAAAAATGAAAAGTAAATAAAATGGAAAACCAATTAATGACTCAGTTATCATGGTGAAATATGGAGAACTTTAATCTTTTGTCTTAATTGAGATGATTGCTACTTGGATTGCATTCTCTATGTTCTTAAGAGTCACTTGAAGGGGACCACGTCATTTGCTTTATTTGCAGGCATATTCTAGTCTAGAAGATATTCAAGAAGCCGCTATTAAATTTAACACACATTGTTGAACTAAAATATGTTTCTGATTGGATTGATGCACTAGAGTGGGGAGGAGCATTCTATGTTTTAAGATAATAAAGTAGGTCTGGATTGGCTAGCAAATATCTTGTGATTTGATTTCATCACCTATCTTTTTAAGACCTTGACTCAGAATGGGAAGAGATATTGGAACTTATCTAGTCTAGTGCCCTCCCTCATTTTAGAGATGGGGAAACTGAGTCTGGAAGCGGTTACAAGACTTTTGCCAGGTCACTTAAGTACTAATCAACTGAGATGGAATTTAAACCTAGGTCTCCTGCCTGCATAACCCATGGTCATTCCATTACACTAAACTTTTAAACATTGGATAAATTCAAAGTTCCATCATAACAGAAACCAATGGATGCAGTACCCATTTGGTTTGTATCATGGTGCTTCATCACTACACTTTAAAATATGTAAATTGTTTAAACAAAAGATCTTAGGTGCTTCAAATATTTCTAGTTTCAAAATCATCATAATAAAATATAACCTGAATAGGTTTGGAGAAATTACTTTCAGAAAGTCAAAAACATAAATCGATATGTATTTTAGGCTTCTTTGGAGCAAAAGTGGTTACTACTGTACTGGAAGCTAGGTGACTTAATAGCTAGACCATTGGACTTGGAGTAAGATAGAATTCAAATACTGCTTGGAACACTTAACCTAGGACCTTAGAAAGGTCACTTAATTTTCATCAGTTTCAGTTTCCTCATTTGTAGAACTGTGATAGTAATAATACCTATTTCCCAAGACTGTTGTTAAGACCAATTGTGAAAACACATTTATAGTTTTCTAAACCATTAAGTGTGATAAAAGTAATAAAGGTTGAGCCCAAGGCTAACTCCATCATTTCTTTGTTTAAACCCTGTGGCTAGGACTATTACTGCTTCTCAAATCTTCCTGTGTTGTGTGGTTGGATCAAGCTAATCTAATCTCCCTGTGGAAAAGACAGTCAGCTGGGGGCATATATGGTCCTGAGAAAGCTGACTCTGGCCTGGCATATCTCTCACTGAAAAAATGAGAACAGAAATAGAAATCTTCGTCACTTTCTCTGCCAGATAAAACAAATGGGAGCCAAACTTGTCAAATATTTCTTGGTGTACAGGACATCTGAAATTGGGAGGGCAGAGCTCACAGAGGCCAATTGAAAGAGAGAGAATATTTTATGATCAAGACACACCAGTCTCAGAAAATCACAAGAGAGCGAGGCCAGACTGCATCCCCAGCTTCATATGGAGGAGCAAGGGGTCTTAATGGGCAGGCAATCTGTGCTGAAAATATGGCATTTGAGGCCCAGGCTGAGAGTGGGGATGGAAAGGGGAGGGAAGTTTGACATGGGCCAGGAGGAACAGGAAGGAGATGAAGCCCAGAGATGTGGCCTGGGCTTGGACCTGATGCCTCTGAGAGTGACACACAGTGGTTCCCTGATCTACTCTACTCACTAGAAGCCATGTTTGCTCCCCCAATCTTGTGATTTGTCCTTTAACTGGGATAGTGGATGTAGGAAGGCCTCTGATTAGTCAGCCTCTGATCAGGCCTCCTCCTAGAAAGAAGGAGCCCAGGCCTGCCTCCCAGACAGAGATATAGAGCATCTTTGGGGACATCTGCTCTATTTGTGGGAAGGTGGGCAAAACACTAAAAATGAAGTAAAAGCAGGATCCAGGACCCTCAAGAATGTTACCATATGTTTCTCTGGACCCTCCATGGGGATTCTGTGTGCAGGACTTCTTCAGATGATAGTCCATTTTGTTAAGACTTTGAACATTCAAGTTGAAAGTATCATGTAATCATTGATTGTCAAATCATGGGTTTCTAGAGGTTTTAAATACTTGGCATGGGGGGGGCCCCTCAAACCTATACCCAGAGGTATAGAACATTAATTTGGTTTGTCTCCAGCTCCAGGGGGCCAGTGCAGCCAGAGAGTTTGTGAAACTAAAAATGTTGCATCTTCTCTCTCGACACAGGAGCCTGCCTAGAAGCTGAGTTTCGAGCAGTTGCAGCATCCAGCCACAGTTCCAGCTGTTTCCACAGGATGTCGGGTAACCTGGGGCTACTGCTCCGAGGGGTACTGGAGTGCTGGGACCCCTCCACATTTCTCTGGTTTTGCCTCGGCGGGACAGAAAGGGAGAAAGTAGTCATTGCATGTCGGAGAGGGCTGGGGAGTAAGGTCATGTCTCACACTGGGGCTGCTCTCCTGGGGCTCCCGTTTTCGGGGGCCAGCTCAAGGGGGCGGGAGGGGGGAGCTGCCGAAACACACCACTGTGGTTCAAGACTTCTGTGACCCCCCCGCACTCCCACCCCCGAAATTCTCCCGGTTTGTTCCCGGGGACTTTCCGGCTCCAGACCTCCAGAACCTGCAGCCGGGAGCGCAGCCCAAGCAGAGAGACAAACCTGCAGGAAGGGAGGGAGAGACAGCAAGAAGAGAAGGGGAGAAAGGACCCGAAGGAGGGAGGAGGAAGAGTTGAAGAGCAGGGAATGGATGAGCAGAACTGAACCGTGCACCGGGACTCCCCTCGGGCGGTCCCCCCTCCCCTCGCCACAAAGTGCTCGCTGATCTGTGGGGTGCCCGCCGAGCGCAGGTGCGCAGTGCACCACAGGGAAGGGAAAGGAGGCAGGGGTAGGGCCAGCGAGTGGGGAGCAATCAGCAACCCCAGAGCCTCATCCATTCCTCTAGGCAGCGGCCCCCTTTCCCCCTTCTTGGGGAAGCGTTCCCACCCCCACCCCCCGTCCCCTTCCCGTGCCCAAACCTGGGGGTCCCCACAGTGACCAGGAGAGGTGCTGCCGGCCCTTGAACCCTAGTCAGGTGGCCAAAGCGCGGCCAACATAGAGGGCACATGAAGCTGGGTCCTTCCTAGTGCAGAGCCCTGAGGTCCAGAAGTTCCCAAGGGGAAGCGGTCCCACAGCTCGGCTACCCCTTGGTCCACCTTGCCTCTCTTCCTGCCCAGTCACAAAGTCAATTCACCGCAGCTGCAGCTGCGGCTTGGGCTGCAGCTCCCGACTTTTTCCGCTTTACAGAGGGCAGGGACTCAGTTCAAACTCCTGACTTCCCCGCCACTCCTTGTTCCCAGTCTGGGAGACGGACACCTGCCCAAGGTCCGCCTTCTTCTTGGGCCACGGCAGGTCCGCGGAGCTTGCCTCTAGACTCCAGGGCAGCACGGTGGAGGTTGCGGCGGTAGAGATAAGCCTGCAAGAGGAAGGGAGAGGAAATGAGAAGAGAAGGGGGAGAAAGGACAAGAAGGAGGGAGGAGGAAGAGTCGGGAGGGAATAAGGGCGTGAAAAATAGAGTGAAAGAAAAAAAAAGATTCACGAAAAGAGGGAAGAAAGTCATTAGAGGAGGGAGGGAGCTCCCAAGGCCACCTTTTGTTTGGTTTAATTCTACTGTGGCTTACCTGATCACATTGGCTCTAGTGGCGAAAACTAGCCTCCCTTTAGCCTGTCTAGCCTAAGGGAACCGTTTAACCTTTATCCCTTTACCTGTGACCTTGAGGAAAATTCCCTGTTTAGACTCTCCCTCTCTTTCTACTCCCATCTCCAGATCTGACCCTTAATCATGGAAAGGCTTTCCTGGGCTCTGATTTCCCTCAGAAAAACGGAAGGTGTGGGGTGGCTAGCTGGCACAGGGATATAGAGCACTGGCCCTAGAGTCAGGAGGACCTGAATTCAAATCCAGCCTCAGACACTTAACACAAAAACTAGCCATGTGACCTTGGGCAAGTCACTTAACTCCAATTAACCTTCAAAAAAAAGAAAAAAGAAAAACCAAAGGTGTATCAAGGGTTCTGGGTGAAGATCACATTGAAGGAGCTGGTGCAGAAGAAGAGGGCACACCAAGATGCATGGGGGAACCATAAGCACAAATCCTTTACTTCACTTTGAAACAGACTCCAGTCCAACACTTATACTGTGTCATCTAGCCCATTTAGGTTCCAGCAACTGAGCATCCTTTCCTAGCTGATGCTCCTATTAGGTCTCCCCCATACCCTGATGTCTGCTATACTCACCAAGAGAAGGCAAGAGAAAGTAGCAGGAGATGTTATCCCTCACTTTTCCAGGGGTTGAATCACTATTGCTGAACTTTAGGGTGAGTCCTGGTTCTTTTTAGTTAGCTAAGGACCCAACAAGTTAGTCTCTTTGAGTGAAGATGTTTGTAAGACAGTCTATGCTGTCTTAGGCTGTCACAGGCTCTGCCAAGGAAAGTCTCTCCCAGAAGCTTAGCAATTTAGATGTATAGCTATAAGGAAGTGTAGAAACCATTTAGTTTCAAAGATCATAAATCTGGAGCTGGATGGGACCTTAATGGTCTAATAGTCCAAAATCCTCAAATTTTGGCAGATGAGGAAATTAAGATCCCTTGGTCACAGAGAGTTTAAGGATCAGAGCTGAGATCCCAATCCAGGTCATCTGATTCCAAAGCCAACATAATTCAAACCTAATCTAAGAACAGCAGTCCAATGGTTCCTAGAAGTGATATTGATGTTTCTATGATAATCACTACTGGAATGGAGTGGGGGAACACATAAGATGGGTTATTTCTCATATTCAATTCAGGGTAAGGGAATCATGGACTCAAAAGCTTCATTTTCCACTGAAAGAGACATGAAATAGCTAATTATTTTAGAAAAGATAAATTTCACTTTAGTCACTTTCATTGTTACTAAATCCAAGACATAAAATTAGTCTACATTCAAAGTCTACAGATGTAGCAGCAAGCACCCCAATATCCCCAGGGTGACTGCCAACACAGGTTCTTAGATCTGCTTTTCAAAAGGAAAGCAACTCAAAATGGGTTAACAAGCTTACTTTAATCAAACAAACATACATTACTTAGTTCAGGGGAAAAGGTCAGCACCCCGAACTTCAGAGTTACAGAACTTACAGATCAAACAGACAGGCTTCCAAACTGTCCTACCATTATATCAATACCAAATCACAGTTACCAGAGAGGGAAGCATCAACATCTGGGTTTTCAAAGCCGGGGGGCTCTCAACAACGGCTTCCCAGAGTCTCATCTGGTCAAATCACACAACACTTCTCAAAGTGAGCCCCAAAGCAAAGCCTCTCCTCAGGGTTTATATAGCCTTCTCCTGGCTCAGAGAATGTAACAACCTCCTTGACCCACTGCCCAATCACAAAGTATCAAGGTGTGGGCTTTCCTGAAAAACAAGCCTCCCACCACAGGCTCCAGGTGCACTTAAGCTAGGGGCAGGGAAGATCTTTAAATCTGCATTTCCATTACAACAGAGAAAAGGAGAGAGAAGGGAGAGAGTGAAAGAGAGAGAGAGAGAGAGAGAGAGAGAGAAAGAGAGAGAGAGACTCGTAGCATGTTGGAGCAGTTGATTACAATAAAAATCTAATGAAGATTTTGAACTTTATGCAAGTTAACTTTGTTCAGTTCCATGACCATAGGCTATAACTTCAATACTTTATGGTCATATTATAATTGTGTACTTTTGATTATGAGTAAGACTGGTCAATCCAACTAAACAAACATTTATTAAGTTCCTTTAGTATACAAGATGCTTTTATAGGTGTTGGCATTACAAAGATAAAAACTGACAATATAAGACAGTAAAGAACTTGGTGAAATGGAGGGCAAACCTTTTGGTATTTTCTACTCAGCTAGAACCTAGCAGATACCATGACAGCTCAGCCACGAAGTCTCAGCAAAGTTAAAGACCAACAGATGGTAGCAGAAAGCATAGAGCAAAGAACTACTGCATATATGTGCATATACACTCCTATATATACATATACACATTCATATAGAGATACACATATACACCTATGTACAGTGGAGAGCAGCAGAGAGTAGACTGCCTTGAATCTGACACAGCTACCAATGGCCCACATGTGAAGAAATCCCTGAGTAACACAGACATATATGACCTCAGGAACTTACATTTCATAAGAAAATGTGCAAAGTGAACCTAATCCCACTCTAGAAGTTCAAAGAACAAATTAAAACATATGTCTTACCATTTGTGGGTCAAATGTTTTATGCTGACTTAAGTCCTTTTCACTGGATGTCTCCCATTTCTGAACTGTCTCCCTTCTCATCTCCATCTCAACTTCTCTGGCTCCCTTCAAGTCTCAGCTAAAACTGTGCCTTTCATAAGCAACTTCAGCTGATCCTCCTAAATGCTACTGTCTTCCTTCTCTCAATTATTTCTAGTTTTTTAGATGTTGTTTGGTCATAGTTGCTTGAACATTGTCTCCCCCATTAGACTGCAAGTTCCTTGAGGACAAGGACGGTTTCTTTTTTTTAACCTTTCTGTATATTTTCAGAGTTTAGCACAGTGTCTGGCACACAGTAGGTGTGACAGAAAAATGCTTGTTGATTTGATTTATGGAAGGATAGTGCAAATACAATGGCACATATGTCTGTGTGTAAATGTATACTTATGTGCACACAGATTACTTATTACTTATATGACATACATGTTTACAATACAAATGTGTTGTATTTTGATAAAATATATGCATGCACTGAATGCATGGATATATGCATATGTACACCAGACATATTAATTTGTTAAATTTTTGTGTGCATGTCTTCTTCTCTTGGTATTTAATTTGGCAAAATCTTGGAAAGAACTGAAGCCTGTCAATTTGGGCAGGGAGCCCTTTGGGATCAGATGGAAGTTTCTCTGCCCCTTCTCCTCAGTGCAGTCAAGCTCCTCTGTTCCTGCAAAAGTTTAAAGGAAAAACTGATGAACTGGACCAAGGAGAAAGACTCCTTGGAAACAGCCCTCACTGTCCTGCTGTGATCGAAGTATTGTGACTGCTGCAGGCTACCAGCTTCTTAGCTGGCAGGGGCAGAGCTGCCAAGAAACCTGTGGTCTGCACCTGCTGCTTCAAGGTTTTGACTGCTCCGTTTTCCTTCTGGCTTCTGCCCTCCAACATAGCAAGGAGTCTCAGCAGGCCTCAAGCCATTAACTGGGACGAGAAAGGAAAGATAACACAATGAAGGATGGGGAACAGAGTCATATTAGAGGGCTGAAGCCCCTTGAATCTTTTCTGAGAAGATGTGGGGAATAGTAAGTATCCGAGAATGCTGTCCTATCCCTGTTAGCCTAGCACTTGCTTCATTCATTACTAGGTAACATAGGGATTATTTAAAAAAAAACAAACCTGCCTGTATTTGCTGTGATTTGAAGAAAGCTAAAAGGCCTCTACTGCTCTGAAGTCTCTCTTTACCATCCTGCTACCTGTGTATAAAGAAAAGAAAAACCAACACTTTTTTTTCATTAAGACATTGTCTCTGGAAAACAGAGACTCCTCATTAGAGTTACTCCCTTTCATTAAGTCTCTAAACTAAAACCATTTTAACTAGAACTGGTAATCCCCTATTCCCTTAACCCTTAATCAGGGTTTAGTTTAATTAGATTAGCTCCCATCACCTTGCAGACTCTGAGTCCCTGAAGGAATGGGCATCGATGTTGTGTTTCTTGGAAGGAAATAGCAGGTAATAATAGTAATAGATGATACTTATATGTTATTTTATATACAGTATCTTATTTGAGCCTCACAAAAACATTAAGAGGTAAATAATATGGATTTTATCATCTCCATTTTCTGTATGAAAAGACCGAAGCTGAGAGAGGCTAAGGAAATGTCATAGGGGGAATTGGATTCCAAAAATATTTGCAACAGCTCTTTTTGTGGTGTCAAAAAACTGGAAACTAAGGGGATGTCCATCAATTGAGGAATAGACAAATAAATTATAGTATACAGAAATTATCGTGGTGTAAGAAAGGAGGAAATAGATGATTTCGAAAGACATGGAATTGATTAGATGAATTATTGCAGAGTAGAGTAAGTAGAACAAGAACAAATTATATTATATAATCAAGATTATAAAATTGAACACTTTATGTAATGAAAGAAGCAAAACCAGGGGAACATATTTTGCAACAACAAAAACATAAAAAATGGATATAATCAAAAGTGTCTATCACCTCTTATGTAAATCCTCCCAGTCCAGGTAGATCAGAAAGGCAAATTCTCCTCTGCTTCTCTAATTAGTTTATGGTGTCAACATTTATAACTAAATAATGTATTCTTTTGGAATTTTTGTTGGTAAACAGTGTGAGATGTTGGGCTATGCCAAATTTCTGCTAAAATTCTTTGTTGTTTTTCAAGCAATTTTTGTCAAATAATGAGATGCAAGTAACTGTTGTCTTTGTATTTATCAAACATTATCCTACTGTGATTGCTTGCTTCTGTAAATTGTGTACCTAATCTGTTTAGTGGCCTCTCTATTTTTTACAATACCAAATCGTTTAAAAATATTTACTATTTCATAATGTATAGTTTTGGATCTGGTACTAATAAATTTGTTCCTTGTCACTTTTTTATTACCCTTGAGATTCTTAACATAATTTTGTTATTCCATATGCAGTGCATTATTATTGCTTTTCTAGTTCTATGGCATAATCACTTGGCAGTCAAATTGATAAAGTACTGGATAAGAAAACTAAATATAGGTAATATTGTCATTCTTATCCTATTGGCTTGACCTTCCCATGCACAATTAATACCTCTCTAATTATTCAGCTCTATATTTCTGCAATGTTCTATACTTAGATTCATATAGGTCTAGAGGTATCTTGGCTAATACAAATATTTTATGTCTTCTATAGTTTCTTTTTTTTTTTATAAGCAATTGGGGCTAAGTAACTTGCTCAAGGTTACACGGCTAGTCATTATTTATGTGTGGGTGCTCATTTTCTGAGGCTGGTTTCGATCTCAGGTCATCCCAGCTCCAAGGCCAGCGCTCTTACTCACTGCACCACCTAGCCACCCCTTCTATAGTTTCTTTAAATGAAATTTATATTTCCAGCTCCTTCTGCCAGATTTTTTGGTGATGTGTTGGAAACCTTATGGAAAGATTTATGTACATTTATTTATTTATTTGCTTTTTGGAGGGCAATTGGGGTTAAGTAACTTGCCCAAGGTCACATGGCTACGTTTTTGTTTGTGTGCACGTTAAGTGTCTGAGGTCGGATCCGAACTCAGGTCCTTCTGACTCCAGGGCCGATGCTCTACTCACTGCGCCACCTAGCCACCCCTATGTACATTTATTATATATTCTTCAACTTTGTTTAAAATTATTGTTTGAGTTAATTTTAATTATCACTCCAGAGTTCTCTATGAACATCATTGTATCATCTGCAAAAAGATAATTTTGCTTCTTTGCTTATGTTTATTCTCTTAATTTTTTTTCTTTATCACTATAGTTAGCATTTTTCATATAAGTCAAATGGTATTCATGACAATAGATACCTTTGGTTTACTCTTGATATTAATGGAAAGACTTCTAACTTTCCCCTGTTACATAAAATGGTGGCCATTTGTTTTAGGTAGGTATTACCTAAAACCAAAGGAGGGTAGATCTGGGCTTACATCCCATTTCCTAATGTACTCTTGAATGAAGTGACATAGGTCCTGACTGGTTCTGAGTATTTTTTCAAGAGACTATGGAGCTTCACTGGTGCTGACTTCTAGCTAAGGCCTCTATCTTGTCACAAGGCTCTGGGTACCTCTTTTATTATGTATTACCTGGGTCCCTTCCATACTTTTTCTGGGCTCTAGGGTTGATACTGTGGGGCTCTTGTTCTCCCTGGGCTGGTCTTTGGTCTTTGTTTCAAGCCCTTCTTCTGACAATGAATTGGGGGGTGGGGGGGTACTCACTCTACTGCTGAGTGTAGCATTCCCAGTCCATGCTGGCTCTCCTTAGTTGCCCTAGGCCTATTTTATAAACTTTTAACCTACACATGCTTGTCTACTTCACAGTTCCTATGGTATTAGCAGCGAGTCTATGTACCTCTGGTCTGGGTGGAGGAGTCTGTTGGTGATTCTCCTTATTTTTTTTCCCAGTGTATTTTTAATTTTTAGAGACTGTGGGAGATCTGGGTTCCTCTAAGTCTTAGCATACCATCTTCCACAATTCCTGAAATATTTCCGATTTAACTTAGTTTGCCCCACTGTTTTCGAAGCTGCTCATGCTTAGGCATTGGTTCTCATGCTATTTTCATCATGAAGCCATCGAGGGAAGAGGACAATTTCTTATTCACTATCTCTTTTTTCTTGTCATCCTTATTCTTTTGAGGTAGTACAATTTTCTCCTTTTGACTCCACAGAATTCAACAGCATTTCTTCAGAAAACCTTTTCCCCCCCTACATACCCTTCATTTAAGTGGGGATATAAATTCTCCCACCCTCATAATCGATAAAATCTCACATTGTTATAGTGTTTTATGGTTACAAACAGGGATGTTTCAAAATTGACTATTAAATTTCTAGTATATTTACAACTTGGGAAATGGGCAAACACAACAAATTAGAGCTTGATTGTTTTGTTTATTATTTAGACTTAAGAAAATGATGGGAAAATGTTAATAATGCAAATTAAGCATTTAAAAAAGTATCATAAATATATTCTAACTCGCCCCTCCCCAAAGCTGGGTATTAAACTTGTAACAGCATGCCACTGGCTGCAAGGTACGTCACATACTTCATGTCAGATGATCACCACAACAACTCTGTGAGATAGATAAGCAAGTATTATCCCCATTTAACAGATGAGGAAACTGAAGGTCAGAGAGGTTAAATGACCCATGGTAATACAACTAATATATGTCAGAATTGAAACTTGAACCCTGATATCCTAATGTCAAGTCCAGCAAGCCTTCAACTATCATACTGCCTCTTACTATAGCACATGAAGGTCTAGATAGTGCTTCCTAACTAATAGTGAACAAAGTATTGGTATTAGAATCAAAGGGTATGGATTCTAATCCCATTTCCACCAATCACTACCTATGTGACCTAAAGCATTTCATTTAAATTATGAGATTCAGCTCCTTTACCTCTAAAATGTGGATGATAATAGTGGCTCTCTCCCTCATAAGGGATATGTAGATACTGTAGAAGGAATATTGAGTATACTCTAGAAGTGCTTTGAGAATTGTAAGCCAATGTAGAAATTGCTTTGTAGTAATGATAAGGGAGATGGGATTTTTGAGTTTCATGGCTTTTAATCAGAATGGAAATTCTTAGTTTTTGGAAAGTAGGGAGATATGTCAGGGGTATGATAGAAAGGAATTTCTATTCTCTAACTTAAGAAATCCATAGATCTGAAATGCAACTTGAATACCATGAAACTAAAAATTAATAATTTAAAAATCTATTTCATCATCGACACTTTCCCTTCCCTCTTTAATTTCTATGATATGATTTCATACACTTTGAGAACAGTATGCTGTTTGTTAGCCTTTTTCAAAATCACTAATGTATTAAATGAGGCTAGATGTTTTTCCATTTAAAAAAGTTTTTTAAAATTCTTTTTTTTTTTGCTTTCTTTTTGGAGGGCAATTGGGGTTAAGTGACTTGCCCAAAGTCACATGGGAAGTAAGTATGTCAAATTTCTGAGGCCAGATCTGAACCCAGGTCCTCCTGACTCCAGGGCTAGTGCTCTATTCACTGCACCACCTAGCTGTCCCTTAAAAATTCTTTAAGAAAGAAGTTCAACTACTTCAATAATGTCAGGTTTTGAAAGGGTTGCAATTTTCCTCCTCTTATCTTGTTATCTGTCCTTCATTTTCAAAGAGGACCAATAATATCATGCCTCGATGTCTTTACTTGCCCACGAATCAGATTTAATTGAGGCAGAAATGTCAGGAATGTCACTCTCTCTTCCAGAGTCATTGACATCTAGTGGCAAGACCAAAGTCAAGATGATTGGCAGTGGTGTAGATGCAGTGGATGACCTTGATGTCTGACCAATGTCTAAACGCTCCACAGAGCCTGCTTCAGCTGCCTTCATGGCCCTTGGAACAAACAGTTCTAATGTACCCATTCTGCCAGTGGAAGTCTTCACATTCTTGGGCTAGACTTCCCTCTCACTCACCAATGAACTGGAGGCCTGTTGGTTATCCTCAACCTGGTTTAACCCTTCTCCTGACACAGTTTTACAGAGGTATGACTGCTGAGAGTTGAGTGAAGGATGGACACTAAAGGCGGATGAGCTCCCCCAAAGGGGGCTTGGCAGCCCTCACCCCAGAGATGCTACTGCCCTTTTGTATGCCCCATGCATTCTTACCATCTTGCTTCAGCTTACAAGAAAGTTAAAATGTAGAGCTTAGCTCCTAGTTGATGAATCTTTGAATGGGGTTCTTACAACCTGAGTTTGAATCCTGTCTTAAATATCTAATTATTGGCTTATTGGTAAGGAATGAGTAGTAAGACAACAAGCTGTGTGACTCTAGGCAAGTCTACTACTGGTATTTTCATCTCCCCATCTTACAGATGAGGAAACTGAGATACAGAGAAGTGACCAGCCCATGGTCACATAGGAAATAAGTACAAGAGAAAAGATCAAGGTCTCTCTGACTCCGAGTCCAATGCTCCATCCACTACACCATGTTACCCTTCATAACATGGTCTTGAGCTCTCTTTTTCACCCGACCACACCTTATGTTCTCCCCTTTACCTATTCATTGTTCACACTGAGATCTGAGAATGCTTCATGCAAGAACCACCTGGTTTGGGTCTTGATGGAAGGGAATATCTATAGGTAGAAAAACAAAAGGAATGTATTGGGAGCTCTGGGGTTACATAACTTAATGGCTTATCATGCTGACACTCCCAAGAGAACTTACATTACACAAGAGGGCCTCAAAGAACTCTTCCTAAAATTTATGCCCTCTACTCCCTTTTCTCACCTCCGACACTCAGCACTTAAGGTATAGAAGGAAATGTCGTTGTGGCCTATCTAGCTTTAGTTAGGAGATATATTTGGAGGCATAGGTACAGATCTTTCCAGAACCCCTCAAGTCACACAATCAAGGCAAGTTTCTTCTCCGTCTTTACATAAGGATAACTCTGACAAATCATACATATTAGGATAACATTTAGAGACTGCAAACATTAGAATAGGATCCGAAAGCAAGGGTATGATGAAAAAGAAAAAAGAATGGGTGTCAGGAAATCTGATCTTGGGCAAGTCACTGAATACTTCTGAATATCAATTTTCTCTTCTCTCTCTCTTTTTTTTTTTTGAGGGGGAAGGTAAGGTAATTGGGGTTAAGTAAGTGACTTACGCAATGTCACACTGTGTGTGTGTGTGTGTGTGTGTGTGTGTGTGTTAAGTGTCTAAGGCCAGATTTGAACTCAAGTCCTTTTGACTCCAAGGCTGGTGCTCCATTCACTGCACCACCTAGCTGCCCCTCAGTTTTCTCTTCTATAAAGTAGAGGTTGAACTACATGGTTTCTGAGGTCCTTCCAGCTCCAGATCTATGATCCAATGGTCTCAAAGGATCCTAACAGCTCTTTTACTCAATGATTCTATTTATGATACAATAATAAAACCTCCATAAAGTCTCGCTCCAAACACTTATCACATTGTAGATCATTCCAGTGGTCTTAAAAACAAGCCTTTGCAGGTTTTAATGCACTGAAATGAGCCTAAAGTGTGGTCAAACATACTTTTCAAACTCTGGGGACCTACCTGAGTTAACTTGGATAGGCACAACATTAGCAGTTTAGTTACCAGGTAATGAAATCTTTGGTGACGACAGCCTATGAAATATATAAAAATGAAATTTCCCCTTTGTCATAGGAAGGAAGGACCTTTCTATTCTACAGTGATTCACAAAGGGAAAAAAGGTACTAACAATCATTGCTTTAGTCCACATCTAAAAATTAACTAGTGGTATACTAAATATGAGATCTTTGTCCAACTATCAGCAAGCTGAAATATTTCCAGAGGAGCTGAATCACATCAATATTTATCTCCTTGCTAGACATGAAACCAGAAGAAAACATCTAATCAAAGAAGCTGGAGTTAAATGGAAAGATGACTCACAAATTCTCCTTGGAGAGACAATGAAAATGGCTGATATGATTGGTTTTCTTATGTATCAAGAAGCAAAAGAGACAGACAGAGACAGAGGAACAGAGAAAGACTGAGACAGACAGAGACAAAAAGAGAGAGAGAGAGAGAATCAGAGAGAAAGAAAGAGAGAAACCTAATTTCATATGATTTTAAGTCATTTTACCTGGATGAACTCAGGATTAGCATTTGCAGAAAAGATCAGCAAGAGCATATTTGCAAAATATCTGTTGCAGAAGTTAAGAGAGAGAGAAACATTCTGTGAAGAATTGGATAAGCTCCTCCACTGCAAAACAATGTATACTTTAATTCTTGGTGACTTAAAGGAAAATGTGAATATATGGGAAGAGACCAAAAAAAAAATTGGAAAAAAACAGAGACCCACAGATGTATATGCTATATGGAAACCTCATAACTCTATGTAATGAATATTTTTTCAAGAAGAACATTAAAAACTCTGGACATGGTAAACATTAAATAACAGCAACAACGGCAACTGTCAATAAATAAATGGGAAATAATTAGTGACTTATCTGAGAGTTACTTCCAGCCATTGGTGGGCCAAATTGAAACCTTTAGAGATAAAAATAATCATGGTATCACACTTCATCTCAATCAATCAACATTTATCAAGAACCTATTTGTCAGGCATTAGGTTAAGCACTGGGGATACAAAAAAAAAAAAGGCAAAAGATAGTCCCTGCCTTCAAGAAGATTACAATCGAATGGGAGAGACAACCTGCAAATAAATATATAAAAATCAATAATAATTGAATATTATTGATAAATAAATAGAAAATAAATAGACTAAATTGAAATAAATAGAAAATAATTAGAGAATAAATAGAAAATAATTAATGCTAGAAGACACTATAATAGAGAAGGACTGGGAAAGGCTTCCAATAAGAGATGGAATTTTAGTTGGGATGTAAAGAAAGCCATTACATTCACACATAATAGCATTTATGAACACTTTATGTTTTACAAGGCTCTTTGCACATGGCATCTCATTTTATCCTCACGAACACATTGTGAAATTGGTCTTATTTATTACCCTAGTTTTACAGATGAGGAAACTGAGGTGGAAATGGGTTAAATGATTTGCCTACGTTCATACAACTGGTAAGTATTTGAACTCATATCTTCTGACTCCAAGTTCATCACTCTCTCCACTACCATTCAAATGCACATAACTGATATAATGAAAGAGAACAAAACAAAAATAAGTGAGAACTATTTTAAACATTTGGAGATTGAAGTATAATTTTTTTAAAGTGACTATTGATTGCATAGATAAAATGTAAGGAATTTTTACTTTTTAAATAAAATATAAAGAGGTGGCTAAGTGGCATAGTGAATAAAACACTGGCTCTGGAGTCAGGAGGAACTGAGTTCAAATCTGGCCTCAGACACTTAATACAAAAACTAGCCGTGTGACCTAGGGCAAGTCACTTAACCCCAATTGCCCTACCTTCTCCCCTCCAAAAAGCAAAAAAAAAAAAATAATAATAAAAGGTAAGTTATTAAGAGTCAGGAGTCTCTTATCTAAGCCATTGAAAAAGATAGAAACTAGATATGGTGACTTGATGGAAGAACCTGACAAAGAATTTAAGAAGCAGTAGGGGGAAGTGAAAAGCTGTTTTGTCAGATCTGTCATTTAGAAGCAGTCAGCTAACAGAGGGCTTCAGATGAGTGATTATTGATAATTGAGATCATTTGTATCAGTGGTCAAGAGCTTACCTGACAGTTATTGCCCATCATCACCACCCAGAATTGGAGAAAAGTGAAGTTTCTCTTGAGGGCTTTTTGCTCTCTGTCATCACTTCTGTCATGAGAAAGAAAAACAGAGGGGCTTTGTAGCTGCTTTAGTGTCTTATTAAGATAGCTGATTTTAAAGACCCTGGCCTGGTTTGAAGAATCAATTTGAGCCGCATTCTTATGGACAACACATCATTCTGGTGAGAGAAAAACTGACTGATCTGGTCCTGGGAGATCTAGTTTGATGACCATTGCAATTATCTGACTTAAAGAACAATACTATTCATATTAAGAGATATATCTTTCTAAATGCCTTTTTAATCATGATTATAAATTTAAAGATTTTATAAATTATATAGTTGGATAGAGAATATGTGTACATATATGTATATATGTGTATGCATGTTTAATTCATATGTGTGTGTATCAGTGCACACATACATGTGCATGCATACATTACCTATAATGTGATATATCATGGATACAGAAGATATCACACATCGTGAGGTATACTATATTTCTAACATAAGTATATATATGTTACATATTTTGTATAATATCATGGCTATGGACCATATCAAAGACTACCCCCAAGCATCCTATTATCCTATTACAATTTAGAAAAAAATATATGATTTATTACTACAAAAATAGAGTCAGTCTCAAGGAATTCAATGATTGACAGCTCCCATTCCTATTTTCTCATCTCTACAAAATTTTTGTAAGAAATAGCTACAAGTATGGGGTGGCTATTGTGGCTCAGTGAATAGAGCACCAGCCTCAGGAGGACCTGAGTTCAAATGCAGCCTCAGACACTTAACACTTACTAGCTGTGTGACCTTGGGCAAGTCGCTTAACCCCAATTGCCCTGCCCTCCCCCCTCCAAAAAGCAAAAACAAAAACATAAGAAATAGCTACAAATATTCCAAAGGTATCCATGATTAAAAGATGGAAGAACAGTTTGGCTTTTGCAAATGATACATTACAGCAGACTATGTATTTCTAGTTGCACAGTTGGCTGAATAAATACAGGAGCATATAAGATCCCACTGTGGTTATTGCTTAACTAATAAAGTCTTTGATTGGGTAGAGCAAAAAGCAGCCTTCAAAGCTTTCATCCAATAAGGTTCCTCACATGTATGATGGGAGATTGTGTCATTTCCTTGAAAGATATGGCAATAGAGGTAACTTTGATGACTATTCATCAGTATTCAAGCAAAGCATAAAGCAAGGAGTTTGGATGCTTTCCAAATGCATTTGCTAGTCATAAAGGATGTCCAGTACAGAGTCCAAATGGAAGAAAAATCCTCTAGAGATAATGCGGTTATGTTTGTGAATGGCTTTTTGCTGATTGCATCAAACCTTGGAACTCTGAAGAGCCTCCTTAAAGAAATGCACAGTCATTCAAATGAGATCAGCTTAACAGTCACACAGGAAATGCCACGTGAATAAAGAATGCCTATTGTCCAAACTTGCAATGACAGACCATTGATCTGGTCCATGGGAAAATATCTCTTGGATAGAAATAAAGATGGGAAAAATGTGGGCCTTAAAAAAATTAATTTTGATTACATTAGATTGGAAAGCTTTTGTACAAACAAAGCCAATGCCATCAAGATTAGGAGGGAAGCAGAAAACTAGGAAAGAATTTTTACATCCAGTATGTCTGATAAAGTCCTCATTTCTAAAATATACAGAGAACTGAGTCAAATTGATAAGAATACAAGTCATTCCTCAATTGATAAATGGACAAAGGATACAAACAGGCGGTTTTTAGAGAAAGAAATTAAAGGTATCTATAATCATATGAAAAAAAATGCTCCAAATTACTATTGAATAGAGAAATGAAAATCAAAACAACTCTGAGGTACCACATCTCTCTCACCTGTCAGATTGGCTAACATGACAAAACAGGAAAATGATAAATGCCAAAGAAGATATGGGAAAATTGGAACACTAATGCATTGTTGGTGGACTTGTGAACTGATCCAACCATTCTGGAGAGCAATTTGGATCTATGACCAAAAGGCTATAAAAATGTGCATACCCTTTGACTCAGCAATACCACTTCTAGGACTGTATCCAAAAGAGATCATATAAATGGGAAAAAGACCCATATGTACAAAAATATTTATAGCAGCTCTTTTTGAGGTGGCAAAGAATTGGAAATCAAGGAGATACCCATCAATTGGGGAAAGGCTAAACAAGTTGTGGTATATGAATGTAATGGAATACTGTTGTGCTATAAGAAATAAGGAGGAGACAGACTTCATAATAACCTGGAAAGACTTATATGAACTGATGCTGGGTGAGGACAGTGGAACCAGGAGAACACTGTACACAATTACAGATACAACACATATGTAATGACTTACTTTGATGAACTTGACTCTTCTCAGCAATGCAAGGTTCTAAGACGGCTCCAAAAGACCCATGATGGAAAAGGCTAACCACATCCAGAAAAAGATTTATGGAGTCTGAATGCAGATTGAAGCAAACTATTGGCCCTCTTTTTTTTGGTTCCTTCTTTCATTGGTTCATTCCATTGGTTATAATACTTCTTTACAACTTGACTATTGTGAAAACATGTTTAATGTGAAAATATACGTAGAACCTATATCGGATTACATACTGTCTTGAGGGGAAGTGGGGAGGAGAAGAAGGGGAAGAAAATTTGGGACTCAAAAGCTGATGGAACTGAATGTTGTAAACTAAAAATAAATAAATTTAAAAGAAAGAAAAATAAATGTGGTCCATAGGAACATATCTCTTGGACAGAAATGACGATGGGAAAAATGAGGAAGAAAGTACATAAATAGGAATGGGATTGCTTTTGAAAATTGATGTAGCACTTTCACTAATCCTTGAGGATCTCCCAGACCTGGAAATTTATCTTTTTAATTTCAATATTCTTCTGAGCATTCTACATGCCATTAAATTATAACACAATCTCCAAAGAATCAGCATTTTTGCATCTGTATTCCCTAGCATGGTGCCTTGCATATTATAAGTACTATATAAGTGTTTGTTGATTGATTGGATATAACTAGGCTAAAGTTTATAAATAATTATGAATTAATGTACAAAAAGTAACAAATTACCAAAGGAATGAGTATGATCAGAAAAGAAAATAGGCCAGTTATGCAGTGAGAGCAGAGACTAAATGATACATAGCCTATATTCTTACTACTCAGTACTACTTCTATAATAGTAAGCACCCTGGAGGAAGGCCTCCACATCCAAATTGAAAGGACCCTGGATGGAGGATTTGTGGCAGGATGAGGCAAGAATCTCACAGTAAGAGGGGATATCAATGAATCAATGGGTACCTTTGAAGGAGAGTCTATTTTGTTGAGGTTATGGGTCTACTGAAGCATCAGCCAATAATACATGGGCATTAGACAAATGCTTTTTGGCTGAGGGAATGATTGATTGATTAATGTATAAACTTAGAGAAGCTGGAAGGCCATGTGGTACTGTGATTAGAGAACTGGTCTCAGCAAGGAAGACGTGAGTTCAGATCCTTACTCTGTCATATAACAGGACTTTCTCTACCTGCCTCTTCATTCTGGAAGCTCACTACCCCTGGATTACTTCTCACATTGGAAATATGCTCCCACTCCTTTGGCCGCTCTCTCTGATTGATTGGTTGGTTCTCCCAGAGCTGCCATTTTAAGGGAGGAGGTCCCATTCAGCCAAGTCTTCATTCTTCCCAGGTTGTACTGTTAACTTACCTCCACCAGCTTTTTCTACCACGTTCCCTTAGATAACCTACACACACACACACACACACACACACACACACACACACATACACACACACCATGCTTCAACTCCCTTTTATGCATTATCTTTCTTCCCCCATTTGAATGGCTCCTTGAGGGTAGGATTTATCTTTTTTTCTGCTGATATTGATATACCCCAGTGCTTAAGCACAGGGCCTAGCACTCAGAACACATGCTGGCACGTAAATGCCTGTTGACTGTTAACACATACTGCTGTGTGATCCTAGGCTAACCACTTAACCTCTCAGTGCTGTAGGCAACTCTCTAAGACAATGTTGCTGAGTAGGTGCTGTTCTGTTCCCTCACCTGATAGTTTTCTATATCACTAAAATCACAGATCAAACACTTACCACTATAATGAAGAGTGGAGGTTTCGTTACTGTCTTACCCTAAGGAATTGTAACTTGGTGGACTTATGAACTGATCCAACCAAATTGTAGCATTTAAAAATCCTTTCTCTTATTTTTTTCAAGGACAGAAAATGTAGCCTCAACTATTCCCTTTATATAAGGAACTTGTCAAGAATAATTTGTTGTCATGTCCAGAAATCATCCCTGGGATTTCTCCCATTTAAAAACTCAGTGCTATTCAGTGAATCATTCAGCCTCTGGAGCAAAAGCAGCAGAATGCTAGACCTATAGGGTCTAACTAACTTAAGACCTATAGGGTCACAAGAACATAGGATTATAGATCCAGAGCTGGAAAAGATCTCACAGGCCATCTAGTCTCACCCCTTCCTTTTACAAAAGAGGAAATCGAGGCTCAGGGAAGGAAAGGGACTTTCTCCTGGTTACACAGGCAACAAAGAGAGGAAGTAGCTTTGAACCCTGATCCTTGGACTCCAAGGTCAGGGGTTTTCTCCAGGGCAGACCCAATCAGGATACTCAAACTGAAGAGAATTTCTAGATCCAAAGCACTTTCATTCCTCTTGATGCCCTCCCTCCCTCCTAAGTCCTTCAAGGCCACTGTGGCCACTCCCTCCACTCCCTCCCAGCACAACCAAACAAATTATCTCTAAGAGTTATTGCAGCCAAAATATTCCTCATCAAGCAGCCAATCTCATTCTCCCCTTACAAAAATTTACAAGAGAGACAACAACCTCACCCTCCCTAACACCACCACAAACCCATCTGCTTTTCATATTCAGATTGTTTTTCTGCTCACTTAGTTTTCATCTTCATCACTATCAAAGTTCCTCCCATAACCCAGACAGAATATTCAATAGCAGTAAGGGGGAGGGCAGGTAAAAGTCAGTTCTGCCTCCTGGTGTACCTACTTCTATAAATATTAGGATTGTCTTTGACTTCTGATGTGCGATCTGTCACTAAGCTCCATCTGTTTTCCTTAACAATGTTCCTTCTTATCCATTACCATCAATACACTCTTGGCCATAGAAAAACTAGGGCAGGGAAAATTGTAATGCTTCAAAAATCTCATTTGTCCTTATATTAAATCACAGGTCCAGGTTGTTCCCCACCCTCATCTTTAAGAAAAAAACATATTCAAGTAAGGTCACATTTGGAATTTCATGCCAATACTAAGAATCACCAAGGATAAACTTTAGTTCATTACACAAAAATGTCCCTTCTCAGAAGAATGCTGTTTGAACTGATAGGTGTCCTCCTTAATAACTAATAAATGGTTACTAGGCTCTTCATAAACCTCCACAGAAAGGTTACGAAGCACAACAGCCAATCCGAGAGGTTGCTGCACTTTGAAGACTGTTTTTTTTTCTTTATGTGACATTCACATTGTTTTTCTACACATGCATCCATTTGAGGGTCTTGGATTAGAAATTCCAAAGCTAATACTTTAAAAGTTTCAACAGCTTGAGCTTCTTTTAATATATTCTCTTGGAAAAAATAGAACAAAATGTTTTACTTGCTCATGTGAAAATTAAGTGAAATAGATAAGTATTCATGAGTCAATAACCAACTGAAGTGCTTTTAGTTCTAGCTGACCCAGTGTGATTGACTTTGGCCTCCACAAGGGGCTCTTTGGTTGGGTGGTTCAAGGGCTGCCTTCCTAATGTGTACAGAAAGGTAGTATGTGACTGTGATAATTGTCCAGCAACATCAGGCAGTATCTGAATTGCCCTATAGGGGTTCCAGTGTTTGAGCAACGAGGCTGGGTTGGTAAGTTACCTTCTCTGGTTGCTTAAGTAAGGAAGAATATCCCTGCTATTCATCTAAAGGCTTCATCATGGAAACACCTATGCTGCTCCTGAAGGCAAATCAGTCAATGATCCTTTATTACTACTATATGTTAGGTACTTAAAGCCTGAGGCAGGACAAATCTTTTTGAATAAACTTCTCTTGAGTCAGATCTGAATCTATTCTACAGGACAAAATGGAACATTGCTCAAAATATGAAATTTGCTATTGGCCTACCTAAGAATACTTGTCCAGTTTGTGGTTTCCTAGCTCTTTATTGATTATTTCATTCATAGATTCAGTCACTTACCATGATGTAACCACATAGGGTATTGTAAATAAAGGACACACACACACACACTAGCTCGCCCCTTTGGCTTGTAAAAAGGAAGACATAGGATCATCAAGGTCATAGACTAAAAGGAAGAAGGAACTCATAGAATTTTCACAGATTTCAAAAGATTCATAGAGTTGATCAATTTTCAAGGTGTCAATGCTCACATTGTAAATTTGACAATCACATTCCCAGGCATCTTGCTCATATGGTGTCATGGCTTCTGGCTAGCTGTTACTGAAGTGTTTATCCCTTTCCCACCACTCCTCTCTTTCTCCTGTAATTTTGAATCCTGGGGCAATAGAAGGAAGGCAGAAATTACAAAGATGCCACAGCATATAGATGATGCCCCCTTATTTACACAAGTGACTTCTACTTCTGTGAAACAAGCCATCACTCAGTCCATATGTGGGCTAAGAGAGGAGGTCGCCCTTCTCCTGTAAGACTCATCAGAAACCCTTCTGCCTCTCAGTGCCTCTTTCTCTCTTTCTCTCCCTTTCTCTCTCTCTTTTTCTCTCTCAGTCTCTGTGTCTCTGTCTCTGTCTGTTGCTTCCTCTCTCTGTCTCTGTCTCTCTCTTTCTCTGTTTCCTTCAGAAACATCCCCCAAGCCCAAGAGAAAGCACCAAAGGAAAAAGGAAAGTCCAATGGAAATGCTTTAAGGCCGCAAAAGAGAGCTGGGGGCAAATTTTCCTGAGTTACACCAGGATCCCAACATTTATACATGGTACCTACTATATGCTGGGCACTGTGCTAAGTATGCTACAAATATTACCTCATTTGATCCTTACAGCAACTCTGAGATAGGTGTTATTATTACCCTTATTCTATAGTTAAGGAAACTGAGGAAGACAGAGTTTAGTGACTTGCCCAGAGTCACATAGCTAGTAAGTGTCTGAGGCCAGATTAGAACTTGGATCTTTGAGACTTAGGCCTTGCACTTTATCGGCTGTAACACCTTGCTGCCCCAGTGAATTTCTAGGACATGAAATGGCAGTGTTGTGTAGTGGAAGGAATCTATCAGGAGTTGGGAAAGCCAGATTTTAATACAAGTTTTATGACTAATTACCTGTATAACTTTGAGTTTAAAAAGATAGGATTGCCTAGTGGATAGGGTCCTGGCCTTGCAATCAAGAAGACCCTACTTGCTAAAGTCCTACCTTCTACAAGACAGCTTTCCTGGTCATGCTTAGTCTTAGTGCTTTCTCACTAATTTTTTGCTGATTTATCCTGTCAATACCTTGTTTGTACATAGCTGTTTGCTTGTTGTTTCTCCCATTAGATTATGAGCTCTGGGAACGGGAACTGGTTTTTTGCCTTTCTTTGTATCCTTAACTCTTAGTACAGTGTCCAGTACACAGTAGGAGCTTAATAAGTGTTTGCTGACTTGACCTGACTGACAACTACTAGCTGTGGGGCCAGTTCACAAATTACTTGATCTCTCAGTGACCCAGCAGCAAACTAACACTATATATTACAGATAAGATATTGACCTCCATTGCTAGAAGGCATTTTCATAAGAGGAGTTCTGGATACTGATAAAATCATAGAGAGAGAGAGATCTAATCAATTAATAACTTGAATAAGTCACAACCTCCCTAAACGTTAGGCCTGTTGGGGTTTTTTTTATCCTTAAAATGATGGGTGTGATCTAAAGACCCAGCAAAGGGTACTGAGAAGGAATGGTCAGAGATGTAGGAGGAGAGCCAGTATAGAGAAGTGTCCCAAAAGTCTATAGAAAGTATCAAGGAGAAAAGGGTGATCAGAAGTGTCAAATTCTTCAGAGAAGTCAAGAAGGATGAGGACTGAGAAAAAGACATTAGATTTGGCAATTTAGGAAATTGCTGGTAACTTTGGAGAGAACAATTTCAGATGAAGTATGAGGTTGAAAGCCAAACTGCAGAGAGTTAATAAGAGAATGAGAAGAAAGGATGCAGAGGCACCCAATTTCTCACAAAGGAAGGAGAGGAATAATATCTGGGGGAGGGGGGAAATGGATGGGTCAAATGAGGGTTATTTTTTTTTAAGATGGGGGAAGACATGGATGTGTTTATAGGCAGCAAGGAAGCAGCTTGAAGCAGAGATTGAAGACCAGTGAGGGGAAGGAGGTTCTTAGAGGGATAAATTTGTTGGAGAAGGTGGGATGGAACTGAAACCCTTTTGCTAACGCAGAGTGAAAAGTCAGAACTAAACCAAAATCAACAGACAAAGCAAGATATGTTTAATAATAAGTACCCTTCCGCAAAAATAAGTGCTCAAAGGTGAAGGATAAATATTTTTGAATCAATTATAGTTTTCAAAAGACAAAATGCTACCAACAGTCATATGAAAGACTGTACAAATCTCTAATAATAAATTCACATTAAGACAACTCTGATTTTGTACCTCACATCCATCAAAGTGGCAAAGACTGAAGTAGCTAATTTCAGAGAGACTGTGGGTAGATATATACACCATAACTATTGGAAAAGTTAAGGATTGAACCAACTTCTGCAAAAGAATTGGAATTATGTAGAAAAAATATCTCCAAATTGTTCATATCCTTTAATTCAGTGATTCCACTACTGGGTATGCAGTCCAAGGTCAAAGATAGAAAGAAAGGCCCCATATATAGACAGATGTTCAAAACAGTTTGTTGATGGTTTTTTATGGTAGCAAAAACAACTAGGGAAAAAAAGGAGATTAATGAATGAATGAATGAATGAATGAATATCTATTAGGCACTTACTATAGTACCAAGCACTGTGCTAAAGGTTAGGGATAAAAATACAAAAGAAGGGGTGGCTAGGTGGTGCAGTGAGTAAGAGCACCGGCCCCGGAGTCAGGAGGACCCGGGATTGGTTCCAGCCTCAGAAAATTAGCACCCACACATAAAAATGACTAGCCATGTAACCTTGAGCAAGTTACTTAACCCCAATTGCTTTAAAAGAAAATACAAAAGAAAAGGCAGCCTTTGCTTCCAAGGAGCTTATACTGTAATAGGGGAGATATAACATAAAGAATAGTCGTGAACAGGGAGGGGGTATTTTTGCAGTTATCGGATTGGTGAGTAGAGACTTAGAGGAGTGGACTGATTTGAATGTTTTTAGAACTAAAAACAGAGCATTGAAGCATCAGTGAGGCGATAGCCAGAAAGTAAAGCTGGAACCAACTTGGCCTTAGAGTGAGCTACTAAGGTACTCTCCAACCAGGACAGCAAAGCCCAGGTCCAGAATTTCAGAGATCAAAAGGTTTAGTTCTATAGAACATGATCTCTGCTCTAAGCAGGAAAATTGTTGGAGAGGGAGTAGCCAGAGAGTAAAGCAAAGGTGACCTTGGATTAGAAAATGGATGAACTAATTATGGTAAATAAAACCATAACATTGTATACTTAGAGGCCATCAAATACAAACCCTTTATGTATGGGATTATTATTATCTATTCCCATAGAAACATGGGAAGGTATACACCTTGAGGCATTGTGAAAATGGCTAACACTTATATAGCCATTAAGGGCTTACAAAGTGCCTGATAAATATCTCATTTGATGCACATAATGACCCTGAGAGGTAAGTGCTTAATATCATCCCGATTTTACAGATAAGGAAACTGAGGCTGGCAGAGGCTGACACTGTGATTTACCAGGGTCACAGTGAGTATGTGAGGTCAGATTTTCATTCAGGTTGTCCTGACTCCAAGTCTGACATTCTATCCACTCTTATGACTTCACTGTCTAAGTCTTTCACCCAATTCACTTCTTCAACCCCAAATATGTGTAGTGACTAAAATGATGTAAATAAAACAATTCTAGGAAGCTAAACAATGAAAGGATCAAATGACTAATCTTGGGGAACAGATGATGAAACAAACTTCCCTCTCCTTGCTAACCAGGTGGGGGACTAACAGAGCTAAATGTTGCACTGGCTATCACAGCCACAAAATTGTTTGATTGTGTTTCAATTTTTCTTTGTTATAGGGGAAGATTAGATAGGGGCATGGTCTATTGGGAAAAGCTGTTGTTTTTTTTTTTAAAAACCCCAAAGGCATCATAAATAGCAAGCTGGGTTAACAAAGTAGTAATAAAAGTAAAAGTAGAAATAAAGAGAGGCAGCTTGATGTATTACAAAGTCAATGTCCATGGGGCAAACATCTGGAGACTCCCAAGTGGGGCCAGAACCAGATTACAAACAAAACAAATATTAACAAAATAAATGAAAATACAATATAACATAGATAATGACAGTTTGTGATTTTTTAAGTCAAGATGTGGTCCACAGGGATCAACCAGGACAACAACACTTCTATTTGAGTTTGATACCACTAGGTAAGCAGTAAGACTTTCAGGAAAAGAAATAGCTCTGCTGAACTGTTTACCTTTGTGTTAAAAACGTGCTAACCACCTTTTCTCAGACATATTAATATAACCCTGTGAGGTTGTATAGGGATACTGTAATATAGGTTTAATTCAGTCTTGAATAAATACTGAAGTTTACCAGAGCATTCAAATATTTGTTTTTGTTTTTATGGATAGAAAGAAAAATGAAATTGACATCAATGACTCATCCTTATGTATACTTAGGAACAAGAGCTGGAAAGGATTATTTAGTTCATCTAAATAAAATAAAAAAAAAAAAATATATATATATAATAAAATCCTCATTTTACAGACGAGGAAAACAAAGTTTCAAGAGGATACCTGCCAGTAACCTAGCAGTACTAGCCAGTAAGTGGCAGAGCTGTATTTGAACTCAGGTGCTCTGAATCTAGATAAAATCTTCTTTGCACTGACATCATACTGTTTTTCAAGTGTAGCTTTGTATTACTAGCATGATTTTTAAAAAATAAAACCGTAGACATGTTAAAAAAAGAAAAAAGCAAACCTTCCACCTAGCAAATAAAATTTACTAGGCAGCTAACTTTTCAACACCTTTTCCCACATTATCATAGTGTTTTCTGATGAGGTAATTAACTAGCTAGAGAAGTGAGTAGTTTCATAGATTTATATCTAAAAGGGTCTTTACCTTGGGCAAGTCACTTAACCCCAACTGCACTGCCCTACTCCCTCCAAAAAGCGAATGAATAAATAGATAAATAAATAAATGAGTGAATGAATGAGTAAATAAATAAAGGAATGAATGAATAAAAGGGTCTTTAGAATTCAATCCAACCAAACCCATAATACTGGTAGGGAAATTGAGATTTAGGTTAAGTGATTTGCCTAAGGTCAAGCAGGTAACGAGTAGCAGGATTTCTAGGCCCTTTGATTCCCCATCCAGCAGACTTCCATTAGGACGCCAGGTGTTACAGCTGATAAGATGCTGGGCCTGCAGTTAAGAAGACCAGAGTTCATATCTGGCCTCAGAGACTCCATACTTATGTGACCTGGCCAAATTCACTTCCCCTCCATTTTCCTTAGTTTCTTCCTCTATAAAAGGGGCATAATAGTAGCACCCACCTCCCAGGGTTGTTGTGAGGATCCAATGAGATAATATCTGTAAAGCACCTGGCACACAAAAGACCCTTAAATAAATGCTTGTTCACTGCCTTCCTATACTATTTACAATTCTAAGGTCATAGGCCATTTTCATATTTCTTAAAATTTCTACTTGTTGGTCTGTTGTGATGTAGAAGGAGCAGGAGACCAGAGTATTAATCCCAGTTCTGACACTGACTAGGTATTAGATCTGGTCGGACTATTGGCCCACCCCATTTTTCAGATACCTCCTCTTTTAAATGAGGGAACCAGAGTACGTGGCATCCATCCAAGGCTTCCTTTGGTTTCAACATTCTGTAATGTTAAGTAGCATAGTAGTGTGATACTGGTCATCCACATTATGAAAAGGGATTCAACCCCATATAACAAAAGAGAAAACAAAAAGAAATGTGGTTAAGTGATTTGGCTTAACCATCAACTGCTGAGAGAAGCCTGTAGGGGAATACTCCACTGTTGCTGTTAACTCCAGGGACACCTTTCCCTGCTGGTTCCCCATTCTCTTTTTCTTTTCATCTCTGGGCCAGGGATTGTGCTCAGGGTTCCTGCCCTCCAAGGTTCACTGCCAGTCAGGAAGAAGATTCTTTCCTTCTTGTCACTGAGCATTCTTCTCTTGAATGAATGAGCAAGAACACAGTACTCTTTATAGTTTTCTAAGGGAAATGGACAGGAGGTACAAATCACCAACAGCCAGGAAGTTACTAAGTAATGAAAAAATATCTTAAACTTACAGTACCTTATTGGTCTTTTGAAATACAGCTTGCATTCTTTAGATCTTTTGGATTCCAACTGCTGGCAACAATAATAATAATAATAATAATATCAACAATAATAGCATTTATAAATTACATGCTATGTGCCAGACACTGTACTAAACACTTTACAGATATTATCTTATTTGATCTTCATAAGAGCCACAGGAAGTAGGTGCAAATTTTAGTTCCATTTTACAGATAAAATTAAGGCAGACAGAGGTTAGATGACTTGCCCAAGGTCACACAGCTAGTTTAGCCATGACTTCCACCTAAAATTGTATTAAAATTGTATTGTTATTCTCTTTTTTCCCCACTTAATAATATTTTATTTTTCCAATTACATATAGATAGTTTTCAACATTCACTTTTATAAAATTTTGAATTACAATTTTTTTCTCCTTCCCTCCCCTTTCCCTTCTTAAGACAGCAAGCAAACTGACATAGGCTATACATGTACAATTATATCAAACACATTTCCTAAGGGTGTTATTTTCTGTTTTATTGATTTTTGCCTTTAATTTCCAAATTTTGCTCTTTTGGGCTTCTTTTGGGATTATTAATTTATAGTGTTTCTCATTTTTAAACTGCATACTTAGTTCTTTTTGTTGTTGTTTAGTCATGTCAGTCCTGTCCAACTCTTTGTGACCCCATTGGAGGTTTTTTGGGCAGAGATACTGGAGTGATTTGCCATTTCCTTCTCCAGTTCATTTTATAAATGAGGAAACTAAGGCAGAGTTAAGTGCCTTGCCCAAGGCCACAGTTAGTGTCTGAGGTCACATTTGAACTCAGATCTTCCTAACTTCAGGCTCGGTGCTCTATCCACTATGCCAGTGTATGCTTAGTTCTTTAATCCTCTATTTTTTCTTTTTTGCTTATAAAAATATTTAATGATTTCAATTCATCTCTAAAACTAGTTTAGCTCTATCCCATAAGTTTTGGTATGTGGCATCACTGTTACAATTCTATTTTTTATTGCTTCTATGATTTGTTCTTTGACCCATTTATGATTTAGTGTATTGTTTTAAATCTCCATTTAGCTCAGTCAGTCATTAGGCATTTATTAAGCCCTTACTATATGCCAGGCACTGTTGGGGGGTACTGAGAATACAAAGAAAGGCAAAAATAGCCTGTGACCTCAAGGAGCTTTGAAATCTAATCTAATGAGATGGCATGTACAAACAAGATGGATTGAGGATATTGGAGGTAACCCCAGAGAGAGGGCCCCAGCACGAGGGTGTATTGGGAAAGGAGGCCAGGGCATCCAGGAGATGAGGATTAAGAGGAGCAGCATTCTAAGCATTCAACATAGCAGGTAGAAATGCACAGGAAAGGGGCGATGGAGTATCTTGTCTGAGGAATGGCAAGGAGGCTTGTGTCATTATATCACAGAGGATATGGAGTAGGGTAAAGTATAAAAAGATGGAAAGGTAGGAAGGGGCTGAGTTGTAAAGGGCTTTAAAAGTCAAATAGAATTTTATGTTTGATCCTGGACATAATTAGGGAGCCACTGGAGTTTACTGAGTTGGGGAAGGGTAGGATGGTTGGGGAATGGGGTGCAGGAGAGGGTTGTGAGGTATGTGTGTGGGGGGGGAGGAGGATAGAGGGGGATGACATGGCCAGATCTGTGCTTTAGGAAAATCTGTTAGCTAAATCATTCTATTGGCTGAGTGGGGGATGGTCTGGACAGCAAGACCAACCAATTGGTCAAAAGTGATTGCAATAATATCGGCATTGAGGTGATGAGGTTCTGCACCAGGGTGGTGGCAGTTGCAGAGGGGAGACAATAGAGACGATGGTAGAGAGATGTTGAGAAGGGAAAATCACCAGGACTTGGGAACAGATTGGATGGGAGCTAAGAGGGAGAAAGGAATCAAAGATGATGCTGAGATGATGAATGGATACCCGGAAAGATGCTGGTGCCTTGGACAATATTAGGGAAGTCTGGAAGACAAAGGGGTTTGAGGAAAAGATAATGAGTTCTGTTTCAGGCAGAATGATGTTTTTAAATGCATATAATAAAATGTATAAGACTGGAAACCTATTATGCTGAAATACAGCTATCAAAAAAATTTTTTTAATTCCCAAATCACCAGTTAAGAACCCTAGAGTGTGACCAATTTTTGTAACAGTCCTGTGTTTGAACCCAAAAGAAGTAAACTCTCTGAGATTCACTTCTGTTCACATATCTAACAAACCCAGCTTTAATTTGTCTTGCTTTGAAATTTTAGTTGCTATGCCACTAGGTATATATATTTTTCATGTTGTAATTACTTCATTATTTAAGGTGTCTATTCCCTATTTGTCTCTCTTGATGCTATGAATTTTCACTTCTGCCTTATCCCAAATGTAACTTTTGCATTTTTGGATTCAACTGAAGCATAATAAATTTTATTCTAGACGCTCAGATGGTGTTTTCTAATCCATTTTGTACTCTTAAAAAGTCTATTTCTCCCACTTATTCACAGTAGTAATTTAAAAGCAAGCAAGTTACCATGCTCTCTTAAATATTTTTAAAATCCCCAACACAAACATTTACTGTATGATACAACATCCTGGTTGGCAATAAGATCAATTTCCCTCTTAAAGTATCCTTCTTATAAGTTATTAGTTTGTTCAGATTCCTGTAAAATTATTTAAGCATAACTAATAAAAATAACTATCCAGTTATCAGTACTGGAGTTCACATATGGTTTCCCCCAGACATTCCTAAAGCACATTTCAACTGAGTCTTGATAATGAACTAGAGAAGGCAATTCATGTAATTCAGACTCAATCCCCCACAAATAACAGCTTTTTTGGAGGGGAGGTGGGGACAGAAGAAAAGAGAGGGAGGTCGAGACAATAGTTTTTAATCTTCTGCTCCATTTTGCAATCATAGATCAAACCATAGTTTAAAAAGAGTTTTATGTTTATTTTATGTAGGGCAAATTTCCTAATGATCACCACGTATTGTTGAATACTTTTGCTTTCAGTCTCCCAAGGAAAAGTTACCAATGTAATGGGAGAAAAACAGCCAGCCCACCTGCTCTGCTCTGGCTAGAGTCCCTGGCATGGAATTTTGAGCCTCTTCCCAGATCACTTCCAGGGAAATGTGCTCAGCTTTGAAAAACTTTGGCGCTTTGGGGTGATGAGGCAAACTCTGAGTATTCCTGCAGCCTTCTCCCCAAGGCAGGGGTGGGGAGGAGAGAGCTGTGAAGAACCACCCACTCAGCAGAGTTCTCTAGCTCTCCTTTCCTTTTTCTTTCTTTTCTGTAAGATGTGAGGAAGGGGTACCTTCCCAACTCTAGCAGAAAGTCACTGTTCACACATGGGAATTAGAGCAGACAACAGGACAAGGCAAGCTTGAGTCTGGGTCTCTGGTTGCATTTTCTGTTTTTGGTTTTTACTTCTGAACACAGGTGACCAGCATCAACCCTGAGATAGATAGATATATTTCTAGCCTTAGAGGCATCCTGGTGGGTTTTAGAGGTCAAGAGGTCCTAGGGCTCAGTTCATGACACTCCTCAGCTACTACAGCACTTCTTGGACAAGAGAATCACTAGCAGGAGGTAGAATGCAAACCCTGGGCCTGATGTGTTAGAAGATATGAACCTAGAGGAGATTGTTTGGACAGTGCAAATCCCAGGTGAAGAAAAAAATGTCAATTCAGCAAAATCACAAAATATTTCATATTTAATGTTTTAATTACTAGCCTCTCAGGAGAGTATAATGGTAATAATGGTAATTATATTATATATAAAATTATATATAATATAAAACTATATTATATATAATATAAAACTATATTATATATAATATAAAATTATATTATATATAAAATGGTAATTATATTACTGCTTCATACATACATTTCAGTCTTTTATATTTTTGGCATATATTTTTTCTAAAACCAAGGGTTTCGCATGTCATCCCAAAGGACAAAGGCCTTCAGGGCTGACCATATTTTCAGCCTGTGTACAGGCTCCATCACTACATGTGATATGTTCTAGCCACAACAGACCAGGGGTCCCTATTGTTTACCTCCATTATATCAAGATAATTAAAGTTCTAAGCAATGAATTCTCTTTCTGCCATTAATACTTATGAGGTCTGTGTGCTGAATGCTTTAGGAGCCTCCCATCCATATCTAGGATCTTTTGTTTTTTACTCAGGAAATCACTTAACTTCTTTGGACCTCAGGTTCTCTATTTGTCCCCTACCTTACCATTCCATCACCACCATTCCATTTAGAACCATTGTTACTTCTCCTGGACTATTTTAATAGCTTCCCCCTGGTCTCCTTTCCTCCAGTGTCTACTAAAGCTAATCTCTGTCCAATCTATACCATATAATAATGCTCTATCAGTCTTCCTAATGCATAGCTCAGATCATATTGTATCACTGTTCAAAAACCTTCAATGGCTCTCCACTGTCTATCAGATAAAGTATAAATTCCTTGGACTAGCATTCAAGGCCTTTCATAATCCAGTGCCAATTTACATGTCTAAACATAATGGTTTGGACTAGAGTATGGTTTTGCAAAACTGGACTATTTGCTGTCGTCCAAATACATTTGGTGTTTCCCTGTCTCCTTGACTTGCTTCACACTATTTACTTTCCCTCCTTATTCACCTCTGTTGGTTGGTTTCCTACTCCATCCTTCAAAATGTATTCATACATAACCCCCTCCATAAAGTCTTCCTTCATTCACCATGTAACTGTGATTTCTCAGTATTTGTGCTCTTCTTTACCAAATCACATAATAAGAAGGGACCTTTGAAACTACCTTGTCCCAACCTGTATCTGAACCATCTAAAAACTTTCTACCATATCTCTGACAAATGATTGATAGCTTTTACTTGAAAAATTCCAGTGGAGCAGAACTTAATTACTTCCCAAGGCAACTTATCACAGACAGTTTTAATTGTATAAGAAAATTTCCCAGGGGGCAGCTAGGTGACACAGTGAATAGGATTTAGGAGGACCCGAGTTCAAATTCGGCCTCAGATAGTTAACATTAGCTGTGTGACCTTGGGCAAGTCACTTAACCCCAATTGCCCTTCTTTCCCCCCTCCAAAAAAAATTTCCCTGATTTCAAGCCTCAGTTTGCCTCTGGGCAATTTGTAACTGTTGCTGCTAGTTTTATTTCCTGAGCCAAGTAGAATAATCTCATTCCTCTTCCATGGGGATTGCCTGTAAAATTCTTGAAGACTGCTATCATATCCCTCCTCAATTTTCTTTGTTTTAGTCTAAACATCTCTATTTCATTCAATAAGTTTTTGTATGTGTTGGTATCCTATCCCTTAGAATCTTTCTCACCTTCTTCTGAATGTATTGTAACTGGGCAACGTCCTTTCTAAAATGTGGTGCTGCAAATTCCATAGAATCTCTAGAAGTGATCTGCTTGAGTTCAGATACAGACACCTGACAACTCCCTTGTTATGGACACTCAACTTCTCAAAGCATATGAAAATAGAATTAGCTTTTTTGGCTACTATGTCATAACAGTGACTCATGCAAAGTTTAGAGTCCGCTAATCACCATTCCTACCCTTCATCCCATCTTTCATTTTTTAAAATAATTTTTTCCTTGCTTTTTGGTGGGGGGAAGGCAGGGCAATTGGGGTTTAAGTGACTTGCCCAAGGTCACCCGGCTAGTAAGTGTTAACTGTCTGAGGCTGGATTTGAATTCAGGGCCTCCTGACTCCTGGGCCAGTGCTCTATTTACTGTACCACCTAGCTGCCCCCTCATCCTGTCTTTAACTAAACTCTTGTTAAGTCACACCTATCCATCTTGTACTTGTAAAGCTCGTTTTTTAAAACCTAAATCTACAACTTCATATTTATCCCTATTAAATTTTATCTTGTTTGATTTGGTCTGTTGGCTTGTGAATACTTGTGAGAACTACTTGTGAGTAGACTCTGAATGGTAACCATGAAAAGAACACTAGATTTGAAGAATGCCTTGTTTGGAGGGATGGGACTTGTATCCAAATCCTGCTTTAGATACTTGCTACCTCTGTAACCTGAGACAAGTAACTCGACTTCCATGAGCCTCAGTTTACTGATCTGCAAAATAAAGGGAAGTTAGACCAGGTGACCAAAGGTATCTTACACATCTAAATATATTATCCTATCATGCAGTATGCAATCTATCCCCAACTCAGCTTCATGTTAACTGAAAGTTTGATAAGCAAACGTCTTCATTCAAGTCTTTGAGGAAAATGTTAAGCAGTTCAGGACTAAGGACAAACCCTAGGAATATTCCACTAGAGACCGTCCAAAGGTTAACTGATGTTATATCTCTTGATTAATATTGTCTGGATTCATCATTCAGCAACTTACAAATCCACCCAATTGTGCTATCCGGTACATTTTGTCATCCTGTTTACAAGGACAGTGGGGTCTTCTTTTATTCAAACATTCTAGAATTTTGTGAGGAATGAAAGTCGGGCTCAACAGATTTTAAATCATAGACTCCCCCCACTTTTCTTATGTCATATCAATAAGACCTCCTCTCCTCAGAAATTTTCATAAAAACATGGAAGGCTGTAGTATGCATGAATGTACTCAGCAGTTTCTCAGGTTTCTGTAGTCTTTAGCCTTGGGGGGAACTTCTGCCCAAGACACTAAGAAGGAGACGATGATTTCTGTTTTCTGCTTTTCCTTCTATGCCTCTTCATGCCCTGTTGTAACCGAAAGCAGAGCATCACCAACATGAGCTTATCACAGATTATGCATAGAAGCAAGCAAAGAAGAAAGAAACATGAGTAGGCATATGTGACCCAGCTAGAGAAAGAGGAAAGTAATAGAAAACAATAGTTGGCAGGATTGGGCTAGAGACAAGACTTGGTCAGAGTTGTGGTGCCTGGTGAGAACAAAGTCCAATCCATATCTCCTTTTTCCTTCAATGTGTCCAAAGAGCACTGTGCTGGAGAAATGTCCAATCCAGAGTTTGAATAGAAATCCTTTTCTTCATTTTCTCCTTATACTGGAAGGGAGAAGAGAGATAAAGAGAAAAAGAGTCAATCCTAACTGACTCCCTAGTTCAGTCTTCTGTGTCTTTTAAAAATGCCTTCCTTTTATCTCTATGGCTATGTTATTTTATACTCATAATTAAAGTACAAGACAATTAACAAGCTGTTGTTTTTGTCTAATCTCATAGGTTTGAGATTCAAGACCGAGACAGAAGAAATAACCCATAGGAGAAAAAAATAGGAGCCCAGAGACAAGATAAAAAAGCTGTATACTTGAGATGATTTTAAAATCTATTCTCTAGCATATCCATGCTCAATAGATTGCCTTTGAACCCAGAAAGAAAGTTAATAAGGAAACAAGCCTATGAAAATTGTGGAAGATGTCAGAGTGGTCCCTGTGTGTATCTTTTGGCATTGAGCCTTGACAGCCTTTGACAGGCAATACCTTTCATCTTCAACCACACCCTTAACTTGTCTGAAAAAACATTTGTACTTTGAGTTTTATAGTGCCTCTCTTCTCTGTGATCTTTCAAAAGATCACTGGCAAAGGTTCAGAAACCATTCTTTTAGTGTGACAAGATGAAATTTGGTCGGCTCTATTTCTCCGAACTCATTAACAGCAGGTAGGTGCCCTTTAATTATTCCTCACTTAACTGACATTCAACTCCCTAAAAGACTTTTTTATTCTTCCCTCTCAATCCAAAAATAACTTTCCTTGGAAAAAGGAAACAAAAATGAAAAAAAAGAGAACTTCCACCTTCTCTCTGTTGTCCTATCAACATGAGCAACAGTCTTATCGATACTTTGATTTCCTCTTGATCCCAGCAAAAAAACCCAAAAATATCCCAATAGCAACAAAAAAGGCCAAGCCCTTTGTGTTGACCTCGGAATTCACCTCCTAGCTCAGATCATAAGAGTAACCTGACATTCATTCTTAGATGTTCATGCTGCTCATCACTTCACCCTCTGTTCTCTACTTTTTCTTCCTTCTATACACATATTTTAAAAATAAGTTGGTCAATTAGTTTCCTAAGCAGCCACATCAGGAGATGGAGTGTCATATTGAAGCAACAGTCAGGATGGCAGAGACTTGAGCTGGGTGAGGGGGGAGGTGAGGAGTAAGATGTAAGAAGAGTAGAAAGGTAGGAGGGGGTCATGTTATGATGGTTCCCCTTTTACTTAACAGAATTGTCCCAATCTTCAGAATTTCGTTCTTGAGGGATTCTTGGGACCTCATTTCTTGGCTTCTCATCATCTCTCCTTTATCAGCCAATAAGAATCCAGAAGAGGGGTTCCCTTCAATGCTTCCTCCACTTTTTGAAGAATGTGAGTGTCTCCCACCTAACGCATTTGGGGACTTCTCACTATGTGAGCCTGAAGTCTGGAAGGCTCATCTTCCTGAGTTCCAATCTGGGCAAGTCACTTAACCCTGTTTGCCTCAGTTTCCTTATCTGTAAAATGAGCTCAAGAAGGAAATGATAAACCACTCTAGTATCTCTGCTGAGAAAACCCCTTTGGGGTCACAAAGAGTTGGATACAAATGGAAAACAACTGAACACACATTACTCTGGCTTATTGCCCCTACCCAAGTGAAACCTGGGAACTCCAGAATCTAGTAACCTCTTACCTCACTTTCCATGGTGACCATCAATTCCCCTTAACCATCACTCAGAATTATAAGACTTCAAAACCTAGCAGTTGTATTCATACAGTTAAAAAACAAACAAACTAGGGGCAGCTAGGTGGCGCAGTGAGTAAGAGCACTGGTCCAGAGTTGGGAGGACCTGGGATTGGTTCTGGCCTCAGAAAATTAGCACCCACACATAAATAAATAACTAGCCGTGTAACCTTGAGCAACTTACTTAACCCCAATTGCTTTAAAAAAAAAAAACCAAACACAGAAAGACCCACAATATCCAAAATGACCCTCTTCCAATAAGTCACTCTTCCTCTGCTTAGACCTACAGAGTCTTGGTGACTTTTAGGCATACCCTGAGGAGGTAGGGGATGAGGTTACCCAGCTTCTTTACCTGTTCCTCTGATCCTTTTCATTTGTTCCTTCAATGGTGACTCCTCCACCCTGACTTCTAACCGATGTCCTTTTTAACCAGACCCTCATTCAGTCCTTGATTCCCCAGTTGGTGCTAATTATGTCTCCACTTAATCTGTGAAGCCACCCACCTGTGGAGTGTTGCCCCTGAGTTCTCCTGAGCTGTTTACACCTTCTGCTGTTTAACATTGGGATCCCTCCTGACCCTCTTCCCCACTTAGTCACTTCCTCTAGTGACCAGGGGAATACCTCTTTCTTGGATTGCTTACTTGGTCTCTATTTTCTACTGAGGTCAATTCTACCGAGGCCTCCTCGTTTTGTCTTGGAGGGTCCTGTTTACTTCCGCCCTCAAACATTTTCTAGGTTCCTCCTCACCCCAGTGGAGTCATGTGTCCCCACATGAATCATCAAGAATGGCACACCTTGGAAGATGCTTCATCACATCCAGGATACATGCCCTAGGCAAAGAGCAGACCTTTCTATTGTTTTCTGGCAGGTCAATGAATACTTCTCAGCAAGGAGTCACCAGCCACCAGGCCACCTTGTCTTCTTCCGCAGCCATTACTGGGTGACCTCTCTCTTGATGGTTGGTGTTTGCACATCTATATCCACCTTCCTTGGAGGAAAAGCAGCTGCTTCCTCCTCAGAGTGTGCAGCTCTCCCCCCACCCCCCAGCAGGAAAAGCGTCATTCACATTTCTTAGTTCCAGATGTCTTTGTTCCTTCTTCCCTTCCTTCTGGGAACCACTTTCTTCCACCAGCTTGGCTACTCCTTCACATCCATTCTTTACTTTTTCCATTTTTTTAAGGAACGCTTTCTCACTTCCCTTAAGCTGGAGAGGAGGCAAACATTTTTCAGCTCTTTTTCTTTCTTCTCTAGGAGGGAGACATATGTACAATGTGTTCTTGTTCAGTCATTTCATTCATGTCTGATTCTCCATAACCCATTTCAAAAGTTTCAAAATTGACTTTTTAAGCTGCTGAATGTACTACTGGGGAAGTGGGGGAGGAGAGGAACTAGGACCAGAGTTTCCAACAGTATCTGTATTCACAGACCTCTGGTCAGGGCTCAGCATACACCTAGCCAGCTCTGCTCTCAACTACTGCTCACTGTCTCCTATATAAAAAGGCTAAGGTCTCCTACCACATCCAGGGGAATCTCCAGTCATCCTGATCTATATCTGGTCACTGGACCCAGATGGCTCAGGAGGAGAAAGTGAGGCTGGTGACTTTGCACAGTCCTTCCTCACTTAAATCCAATTCACTTGCATGTCATAACATCACCTTCCTGATGTGATGGTCCTCTTTGGGAACAAAGGACAAACAACAACTACTACCCTGTGTCATATCACTCACAAAAGCCTCCCATGCTGAATTCTTGTTCACACTGTTATTCTCTTTTGTCATGGACTCCAAATCACTATATACAGTCACTCAAAATGTTTAAATTTATTCTACCATAGTGCTTCACCCTCAATCTTTCTGTTGCATCTAGAGGAAGCTAGGTGACAATGCAGATAGAGTGCTGGGCCTGGAACCAGAAAACTAGAGTTAAAATTCTTCCTCAGATGTTTATTATCTGTGTGACCCTGGGCAAGTCACTTAACCCCATTTGTCTCAGTTTCCTCATCTGTAAAATGGGAATAATAATAGTGCCTCCCTCCCAGGGTTGTTTTGAGGATCAAATAAGGTAATATTTGTAATTTGTAATTTATCACTGTGCCTTACACATAGTAGGCACATAATAAATGCTTATTTCCTTTCTTCCTTCCTTCCTCTTATCTCCCACTAGTTAGGAAAGCTGGAACCTTCCTGACCTCCCAGTCCCCAGACTATGGATCTCTTTCTTCCCTTTAGTCACGTGACTATACCTTATTTCCATATGCAAAATTTTAGCTGTGCAATTATAATTATTACAGAAACAGCTCTGTCTCCATGATCCTTCCTTCACCACACCCTAGTTCTCCAGACACTCCATGACTATATATGCCATTTCTGAAGCTATTTTTTTCTCAGCTGGATCCATCTCAGTCCAGCAGTTGTGTGAGAACAAATTGTTAAATGTTCAGTGTGAGCATTTGTAACTTAGAAATCAGCAAACACAAAATTAGGGCTTAATTAATTAGTTTGTTGATTGCCTAGACTAAAGAAAGTGACGGAGAATATGATAATAATGTGGATTAAAAAACAAAACAAAACAAAACAAAAAAAAACATCTTTGGGGCAGCTAGGTGGTGTAGTGAATAAAGCACCAACCCTGGAGTCAAGAGGACCTGAATTCAAATCCAAGCTCAGACGCTTGACACTTACTACCTGTGTAACCCTGGGAAAGTCACTTAACCCAGATTGCATCCAAAATTTAAAAAAGAAAGAAAGAAAAGTATTGTGCATATGTAAAAGAACTAAGTAATCCAAGAGAGACAATTTAAAATTATTGGACTACCTGAAAGCCATGATCAAAGAAAGAACCTAGAAATCACCCTTCAAGAAATTCTCAAGGAAAACTGCCCTGATGTTTTAGATCCAGAGGGCAAAATAGAGGTTGAAAGAATCCACCGATCACCTCCTGAAAAAGATCCCAAAAAGAAAACTCCCAGAAATATTATAGCCAGGTTCCAGAATCCCCAGATCAAGGAGAAAATACTACAAGCAGCCAGGAAGAAACAATTTCAATATTGTGGAAACACAATCAGAATAGCCCAGGACCTGGCAGCTTCTACACTGAGGGATCGAAGGGCATGGAATATGATATTCCAGAGGGCAAAAGAACTGGGAATGAACCCAAGGGTCACCTACCCAGCAAAACTGAGTGTTTTGTTTCAGGGGAAAATATGGTCATTCAGTGGAATAGAGGACTTTCAATCATTCTTGAGGAAAAAACCAGAATTGAATAGAAAATTTGACATCCAGACACAAGAAGCAAGAGATGCCTGAGAAGGTAATCAGGGAAAAGAAATCAAAAGGAACTTATCAAAGTGGAACTATTTACATTCCTATATGGAAAAACAATAACTGTGACTGATGATATCTTTCTCGCTATGAAAATAATGGAAGAAAGGTGTGTGGTCATATGAATACATATGTGAATGTGTGTATATATGGTTACAGTTATATATGGATAGAGGGCATAGGTTGAATTTGTTGGGAAGGGAGAATACTCAAGGGATGAAATTATGAGGTGAGAGGGGAAAGTGGCAAGAGGAGATGGGGAGAGACAGGGTAGGGTAAACTACCCCATGTAGAAGAAGCAAGGGGAAGTGGTTGCAAGGGAGGGGGAGAATAGGAAGGCAAAAAGGCAAAACCACATTCTCATTGAATTTGGTTCAGGGAGAGAATGACATACATACTAAATGGGATATCTCAACCTGCAGCAGAATAGGGGGAAGGGGGATGAGAGGAGGGATGATGGATGGGAGGGCATCCTTGGGGGGAGGGGAGGTTGGAAGTACCCACTATAGAAGAGGGACAGGATCATGTAGGGAATGGACCAGGTGGGGGGTGGGATGAGTGGGAGGGAATTATAAGCAGCCTTGTACAATATATCTACTATGATAATGTTGTGCATAGCTAGACATGTACAACATATACTGAATTACTTATCTCCCCAGAGGGAATGGGTGACAAGGGAGGAAAGAAATGGATCTGAAATTCAAGGTCTTAAGATTAAATGTTTCAAATATATATAAATACTATTATTAATACTCTTTTGCTTGTAATTGGGAGATAAGATGTGCAGGCATTGGGACACAAAGATTCACCTTCCTCTAATGGAAAAGTCGAAGGGGGTATGGGAGAATGTATGGGAGAGAGTAGATTGGAGAAATTGATATCTTGTGGGACTGCTATTCTGGGAGGGTGGGTAGGGGAAAAACAGGGGGGGAAATGATTGTAACTCAAAATCTGGTGGAAATGAATGATATAAAACAGAAGTTAATAAAGCATTTGTTTAAAAAAAAGAACTAAGTAAATGTCAGCTATTATTAGTGCTATTTCTGCTACGGATTCACATTTTTGAAAGGCAAAATGAAAAAGAGACTTGGAGTCGAAAGGTCTAAGTTCAAATCTAGGTTTGGTGACTCACTCACAATTTGACCTTGAACAAGTCACTTACCTCTCAGGGTTTTCATTTCCTTACCTGTAAAAGAAGAGGGCTAGAATCTATGACTATAGCCTTAGACAAATCACTTGAGTTCTCTATGCTTTAGTTTTCCCATTTGTAGAAAAATAATAAGTTTTGCTTTATACCTGCCATGAATTTTGGAGTTTGAATAAGCCTGAGAGGTCATCTAATCTAACCTCAGCTCATTTTACAGAAAAGGAAATTGAGGAACACAAAAGTTTAGTGAATAATAGGTCACAATGATAAGAGCAAGTAACGAGTCATATTCACATAGTTTTTGAAGACTATGAAGCACTTTCCTTACAAGAGCCTTCTTTGATAGATGGTCCAAGCACAACTATCCCCATTTTACAGATGACCAAGCTGAGGACCAGAGACATTGATTGAGTGATTTGCCTTTTGCCACACAGCCATTCCATAGGAGGCAGAATTGAAGCCCAGACCTCTACTGATTCTAGGTCATGCTTTCTTTCACCATTCTCCTCTGCCAGACCTAAAATTCAGAAAACATGAGAACAAATAATATGCTAAGCAAGAACTTATTTTATTTACTTTTAAAGTCATTGTATATGATGAAGGTTTTGTCATAGGAATAGGGAATGGGCTTGTGATTTCAGCAGCATCAGGAACCCTGAGGTAAGGAAATTCTCTTTGCCAATGTACAGCTGCACCTTGTAATAACCTAGAGTTGCCTAGCACCAAGAGAGGTTATGTGATTTAGAGGTGGGTACCCATCAAGTATGTGTCAGAAACAGGACTTGAACCCAGGCCTTCCTGTCTTCTAGCCCAGCTCTCCATCCATTGCATCACATGTCTTCTGATGGGTGAAAAAAATGGAAACCATTATCCTTTATGAATAGAGCCTTTATTTACATTATATTGGTAATTATTTTGGTCTTAGCCAGGAAGGCCATACTTATAATATTTGTATTATAAATCTGTTTTCAAATGTCTATAATTTTTAGCCCAAAGTTTTTTGTTGTTGGGTCTCATTTTGTTTTTTCTATTTGGTTTTTTTGTTTTTTTCTTAGCATTCTCATGAATATTCTCTGGGGATCTTGGAATGTTGGTACATATCCATTTGGCTGTTTAGTGATTTGTTAGAGTGTGGGAAAAAATGTGTGGTTGTTTCAGGTTATGACATTTAACTGTTATTTTCTTTCCAGGTTTGCTCACTAGCATACAGTAGTGCTTTTAAAATGCAAACCAATGCCTAAAACGTGGGTTCATTGATTTAGAGATGGAAGGGGCCTCAGAAATCTTCTAGTGCAGGGGGCTCACTTTGAGAAGTGTTGTGTGATTTGACCAGATGAGACTCTTGGCAGCTGTTGAGAGCCTCCCCAACTTTGAAAACCCAGATGCTGATGCTTCCCTCTCTGGGATGAGCCTCATAAAGATTTTGTATGGATCAGAGAATAGTCATATAGTCCTCCCCTTAGAAAGCAACCCCGGTAAATCTGAGCGGATCCCGGAGTGACAGAGCCCAGTGGAAGACAGAGTGTGGCAGAATCCAGCCCAGGAGATTGCCCAGTGTGTCCACACAGGTCGAGCGCAGAGCGCGTGGGGTCTGCACAGCTCAGACCTAAGAGCAGGCAAGCAGACTACACCAGAGAGAGAAAAAGCCCCAGCCTGCAGACTTACCAAGGATGAATCGCAGTCATCTCGCAGAGGGAACGGATCATTGGAGCCAGGTAGGAGAGTTGGGCCCCCAGTGGAGAGAGTGGCTTCTCAGGCTGCATTCAGCCCCCAGCCTGGAAGTTTAGAAAATGCCTGCCTGTATAATACAGGGGCTGGAATGGCAAAGTAAATTCTAACTGCTCCGATCCTCCCATCCCTCCTTCATGAAGCAGAAAACCCAAAGATAAGTCTCCCATGACCAAACTATGCATTCAGCCCCCAGCCTGGAAGTTTGAGATTTACTGCCTGTATAATCAGGGGCTGGAATGGCAAAGTAAATTCTGATTATTCCAATCCTCCCATCCCTCCTTCATGAACAGAAAACCCAAAGATAAGTCTCCCACCCAGATTGAAATCCCAAATTAATAGAATAGCCTCAGGCTTGAGAATCTCCAAAAAGGGTGTAACTGAGACAGCCAGGAATCTGAAGAGAAGAAGGAGGGAACCAGGCCCACCTCACCTCACCAAGCAAAAAGCTACCTTATAGCCAAGGTGTAGAGGCAGAAATCTGAAGTGGTCAGACTCATCCCCACCTACACATCTACATTCCTCACTGACTTCCCTGACTTAGCCATAAACTAGCCACCCAGAGGTATTCAAAGTCAAGGATCAGGCCCTAAACTCACAGCCTGAGAAACGAAGAAACAGGAAGTCACAATGGGAAAGAAGGAAAGTGAAAAGGAGAAGGGGGAAGGCAAGAAAGTCTATTCAAGCCTACTATGCAGGGCAAGAACAACAAAACACACAGGACAACATAGACTCTCTACCCACACCTGAGACCACAGAAGGAAACATGATCTGGTCTCAAGCCCAAATAGCATTCCTGGAGGAGCTTAAGAAAAATTTTAAAGACCAAATCAGGGAGGCAATGACCAACTTGGAAAAAGAAAATACCTCCCTAAAAAAGGAACTTCAAAAACTAACTGAAGACCATAATTCACTAAAAATTATATACAATCAAACTGAAACTCAGAACTCTATGATGCAGCAGGAGTCAATCAAAAAAAACAAGATGATCGAAAAATTGCAAGAAAATGTAAAATATCTCACTGGAAAAATAACTGACCTAGAGAACAGATCCAGGAGAGACAACCTAAGAATTATTGGTCTACCAGAAAGCCATGATGAGAAAAGCAGTCTAGACAATATCCTCCAAGAGATTGTCAAAGAAAACTGTCCTGAGGTCCTGGAATCAGAAGATAAAATAACTATTGATAGAATTCACCGGACTCCTCCTGAAAGAGATTCCAAACTGAAAACTACAAGAAATATAGTAGCCAAATTCCAGAATTATAAGATTAAAGAAAAAATTCTACAAGCAGCCAAAAAGAAACAATTCAAATATCGAGGAACTACAGTTAGGATCACACAGGACCTAGCAGCTTCTACATTAAAAGAGTGGAGGGACTGGAATTTGATATTTCGTAGGGCAAGAGAGCTAGGACTACAACCAAGGATTAACTACCCGGCAAAACTGAGCATAATCTTTCAGGCAAGGAGATGGACGTTTAATGAAGTAAGGGACTTCCAGACTTTCCTAATGAAAAAGCCAGAGCTCAATGGAAAATTTGATCTCCAATTACAAGACTCCAGAAGGACATAAAAAGGTAAACAAGGGTAACATAGACTCACACATGCAGAAGTGCACACACCCACACCCACAAACACAAGCTCATTACCTGGGATGCAACAAGAGCAAAATGTTCACACCCCTATATGTGGAGCTGATAACTGTCAATATTTGAAATCTTTATGATTATCATGACCTGCAAAAGGGTTATACTTAGAGGGTGCGGGTATGAATGCACTAACATGGAGTCTAAAAAAAAAAAGACTATTAAGGGGATCAATGGTATTGTAATGGGAAAAAGGAAAGGATGAGCTAGGAAAAGGTAAAATATGCCATCTGAAGAGGCATCAAAACACACTATAGAAGAAGGGAAAGTAAGAGGGAGAGGAACATCATTTAAACACTATTCTCACTGGTTCTGGTTCAAAGAAGGATCAAATTAATCAGTGAAGTTTAAGAATCTAACGTGAATAGACACATAAATTCATTAAATAGAGGAATTGGAGGGAGGGAGAGGAGCACTGTTTGAAATTTACTCTCATTGGTTTGGAATCAAACGGGGAGTAATTTACTCTGATAAGTATAAAAATTTATTGTGTCCTATAGATAGTGGGAGGGTAAGGGGGGGTGAAAAGGAAGAGACTAAAGGGAGGGATTATAAGGGAGGGAAATAGTAGTAAGGGGAGAGGGTAGGTTAAGAAGGGGGTCACTGGGTGGGAACACTGAGGGAGGGGTCGGTCAAAAGGGAAAACTTCAAGGAGGGGAAGGGAGAAGGAATAAACAAAAACATAAACAGGGGAGGGAATAGGATGGAAGGGAAGAGACAGATAGTCATCATTACTGTGAATGTGAATGGGATGAACTCTCCCATAAAACAGAGGCGGATAGCAGAATGGATTTAAAACCATAATCCTACAATATGCTGTCTTCAAGAAACACATTTGAAACAAAGGGATACCCACAGGGTAAAGGTAAAAGGTTGGAGTCAAATTTATTATGCCTCAGCTAAAGTAAAAAAAGCAGGGGTAGCAATACTTATCTCAGATAAAGCAAAAGCAAAAATAGATCTAATTAAAAGAGATAAGGAGGGAAACTATATCCTACTAAAAGGCACCATTGAGAATGAAGCAATATCACTACTTAATATATATGCACCAAGTGGTATAGCATCCAGATTCCTAGAGGAGAAGTTAAAGGAATTAGAGGAAGAAATAGATAGCAAAACTATACTAGTGGGGGACCTTAATCTACCCCTCTCTGAACTCGATAAATCTAACCTCAAAATAAACAAGAAAGAAGTTAAGGAGGTGAATAGAATCTTAGAGAGACTAGATATGATGGATCTCTGGAGAAAACTGAATGGGGATAAAAAGGAATTTACTTTCTTTTCAGCAGTGCACGGTACATACAATAAAAAAAAGACAATAAAATTGATAGACGCTTAGTCAATATGATAAAAAAAGAAAGAAGAAAACCAAATTATGAGTATCAAAAATAAAAAGGGTGAATCTACCTCCAATGAAGAGGAAATCAAAAAAATAATGAGGAATTATTTTTCCCAATTGTATGCACATAAATATGACAATCTTAGTGAAATAGATGAATATTTACAAAATCACAAATTGCCCAGATTAACTGAAGAGGAAGTGAATTACCTAAATAACCCCATCTCAGAAAAAGAAATCAAACAAGCCATCAATGAACTCCCTAGGAAAAAATCTCCAGGGCCAGATGGATTCACTAGTGAATTCTATCAAACATTTAAAGAACAATTGATTCCAATACTTTACAAACTATTTGGGAAAATTAGTGAAGAAGGAGTCCTACCAAACTCTTTCTATGACACAAATATGGTACTGATTCCTAAATCAGGAAGAGATAAAACAGAGAAAGAAAATTATAGACCAATCTCCTTCATGAATTTAGACGCAAAAATTCTAAATAAAATATTAGCCAAAAGACTCCAACAACTTATCACAAAAATAATACACCCTGATCAGGTAGGATTCATTCCAGGAATGCAAGGATGGTTTAATATTAGGAAAACCATCAATATAATTGAGCCTATCAACAACAAAACTAGCAAAAACCACATGATCATCTCAATAGATGCAGAAAAGGCTTTTGACAAAGTACAACATCCATTCCTATTAAAAACACTAGAAAGTATAGGAAAAAATGGAGCCTTCCTTAAAATATTTGCTAGCATCTATCTAAAACCATCAGCAAGTATTATATGCAATGGGGATAAACTAGAAGCCTTTCCAATAAGATCAGGAGGGAAACAAGGGTGTCCACTATCACCCCTCTTATTCAATCTGGTACTAGAAACGTTAGCAGTAGCAATTAGAGAAGAAAAAGAAATCAAAGGAATCAAATTAAGCAAAGAAGTGACCAAGCTGTCACTCCTTGCAGATGATATGATGATATACTTAGAGAATCCTAGAGGATCAAGTAAAAAATTACTTGAGACAATAAATAAATTTGGCAAAGTTGCAGAATATAAAATAAACCCACATAAATCCTCAGCATTCCTGTACATCTCTAATAAAACTCAACAGCAAGAGATAGAAAGAGAAATCCCATTTAAAGTCACTGTAGACATTATAAAATATTTGGGAATCTACTTGCCAAAACAAACCCAGAATCTATATGATCACAACTACAAAATACTTCTCACACAAATAAAAACAGATCTAAATAGTTGGAAAAATATCAATTGCTCGTGGCTGGGTCGAGCTAATATAATGAAAATGACAATTTTACCCAAACTAAACTATATATTTAGTGCCATACCAATCAATTTACCAAAAAACTACTTTCTAGAGTTAGACAAAATAATAACAAAATTCATTTGGAAAAACAAATGGTCTAGAATATCAAGGGAATTAATGAAAAGAAACGCTAGGGAAGGTGGACTAGCTATGCCAGATCTTAATCTGTATTATACAGCAGCAGTCATCAAACTGCTTGGTACTGGCAGAGGTGTAGAGTAGTGGATCAATGGAATAGATTAGGTGCAGGAGACCCAGCAGTTAATGAATATAGCAATCTATTGTTCGATAAACCCAAAGACCCCAGTTTTTGGGATAAGAATGCACTATTTGACAAAAACTGCTGGGAAAACTTGAATACAGTATGGCAGAAACTGGGCATAGATCATTATCTAACACCATATACCAAAATCAAGTCTAAATGGGTGCATGATCTAGGTGTAAAGGATGATATTGTAAGCAATTTGGGAAAGCAAGGAATAGTTTACCTGACAGATCTGTGGAGAGGGGAAGATTTTAGGACCAAACAAGAATTGAGAGACTATATAAATGCAAAATGGATAATTTTGATTACATTAAATTGAAAAGCTTCTGTACAAACAAAGCCAATGTAACCAAGATCAAGAGGGAGGTGGGAAATTGGGAAAGAATTTTTACAACTTGTGTCTCTGATAAAGGACTCATTTCTAAAATTTATAGAGAATTGAGCCAAATCTATATTAATACAAGTCATTCCCCAATTGAGAAATGGTCAAAGGATATGAATAGGAAGTTTTCAGAGAAAGAAATTAAAGATATCTATAAGCATATGAAGAAATGCTCTAAATCACTATTAATTAGAGAAATGCAAATCAAAACAACTCTGAGATACCACATCTCTCCAGTCAGATTGGCTAAGATGACAAAACAAGAAAGTGACAAATGCTGGAGAGGATGTGGACAAATTGGAACACTAATACATTGTGGTGGAGTTGTGAACTTATCCAACCATTCTGGAGAGCAATCTGGAATTATGCCCAAAGGATTATAAATAATTTCATACCCTTTGACCCAGCCATACCACTTCTAGGGTTATATCCCAAAGAGATCATAGAAGTGGGAGGAAGACCCATATGTACAAAAATATTTTTAGCAGCCCTTTTTGTGGTTGCAAAGAATTGGAAACTAAAGGGGTGCCCATCAATTGGGGAATGGCTAAACAAGTTGTGGTATATGAATGTAATGGAATTTTATTGTGCTATAAGAAACGAGGAGGTGACGGATTTCATAATTACCTGGAGAGACTTATACAAACTGATGCTGAGCGAGAAGAGTAGAATCAGAAGAAATTTGTATACAATCACAGACATACCATATCTGTGATGACCAACTATGACAGACTGGACTCTTTTCAGCAATGCAGTGATATAAGTTAATCCCGAATGACTCAAGAAAGTGAGAACTGCGCCATCCAGAGATATAACTAGAAAGAACTGAGCCTGAATCCTGATGGAAGCAAACTAAATGATCTTGTTCTTCTCATTGTTTGGTTGTACTTCTTCCTTACCATCTTTCATCCCACCTAGTACAATATGCCTTTGTAATTGGAATAATGTTTAATATGAATGCATTTGCAGACCCTATACTGTACTATATGATGTCATGAGGGGAGGGGGAGGGAAGTAAAGGAAATTTGAAAATCAAGGAACTATGGAATTGAATCTTGTTAACTGAAACTAAACTAATAAATTAATAAAAAAAAAGAAAGAAAGAAAGCAAAAAAAAAAAAAAGAAATCTTCTAGTGCAACCCCTACAGATAAGAAAACTGAGGACCCAAGGGGTTAATTGACTTGCCCTAAGTCCCCAAAACAAGCTCGAAGCATCATAGATTTAGAGCTGGAAGTATCTGTAGAGGCCAATTAATCTAAGTTCATAATTTCTAAATGAGGAAACTAGGGCTAAATATGTTGTATCTTTATATCATTTGAACAAGCTGACCAAGTTAGTAGATAGGAACCCAGGACTCCCGATTCCAAATACAAAGACTTTCTTCACTGTGCAATACTATTTTTGCTATCTTGGAAGAGATGTAATACAAAATAAAATCATACATATTAAAAATAGGTATAGGAATAGAAGTTAAATTAAAAAGATGTGCACAGACAAAGTCAATGCAACTAAGACTGGAAGGGAAACAGAAACCTGGGAAACAATTTTTATAACTAGTGTCTCTGATAAAGGCCTCATTTCTCAAATATATAGATAACTGAGTCAAATTTGTAAGAATACAAGTCATTCCCCACCTGATAAATGGTCAAAGGATATGAACAGGCAGTTTTCAGATAAAGAATTTAAAGCTATCTATAGTCATAGGAAAAAATTATCTAAATCACTATTGATTAGAGAAATGCAAATCAAAACAGATCTGAAGTATCACATCACACCTATAAGATTGGCTAATATGACAAAAAAGGAAAATGATAAATGTTGGAGATGTGGGAAAAGTAGAATACTAATGCATTGTTGGTGGAGTTGTGAACTGATCCGACCATTCTGGAGAGCAATCTGGAACTATGCCCAAAGGACTATAGTAACTTCATATCCTTTGACCCAGCAATACCACTTCTAAGGTTGTGTTCCAAAGAGATCATAGAAGCAGGAGGAAGACCCATAAGTACAAAAATATTTATAGCAGCTCTTTTTGTGGTGGTCAAGAATTAGAAACTAAAGGGATGCCCATCAACTGGGAAATGGCTGAACAAGTTGTGGTATATAAATGTCATGGAATACTATTGTGCAATAAGAAATTATGAGTAGGCAGACTTCAGAAAATCCTGGAAAGACTTACATGAACTGATGCTGAGTGAAGTGAACTGAACCAGGAGAACATTGTACATAGTAACAGCAACATTGTGAGAGGACTAACTTTGATAGACTTATATCTTCCCAGCAATGCAAGGATCTAAGACAATTCCAAAAGACTCATGATGGAAAAAGCTGTCCACACCCAGAAAAAGAACCATAGAGTCTGAATGCAGATTGAAGCATACTATTTGCTTTCTTTTTTTGTTTGTTTCTTCTTTCTTGTGGTTTCTCTCATTGGTTCTAAATTTTTTACAACATGAGTAATGTGAAAATACGTTTAATATGAATGTATATATTTAGCCTATATCAGATTGCATGCCATCTTGGGGAGAGGGGAGGGGAGGAAGGGGAAGAATTTTGTTTTTCTTTTTGGAGGAAGGAAGGTAGGGTAATTGGGGTTAAGTGACTTGCCCAAGGTCACACAGCTAGTAAGTGTTAAGTGTCTGAGGCCAGATTTGAACTCAGGTCCTCCTGACTCCAGGGCTGATGCTCTATTCACTGTACCACCTAGCCACCCCATGGGGGAGAAAATTTAGAACTCAAAATCCTATAGAAGTAAATGTTTAAAACTAAAAATAAATAAATAAAAATTTTAAAAAGAAAGTTGCCAAGAACATTCAGAGATTGTGACTTGTTTCCAAGGTCACACATACTTGCCCAGGGCCATTTTAGAGGTCAGCAATATTTTAAACCAACAAAGAAGCCCTCTCAGGGTTCTCTGAAAACACATCTTAGCCATTTCTTACAGAGCTACTAATATGACATTGCATTCATGTAATAAAATGTTTTCAGCTGCTCCTCAATTAGTAGATACCCTTTAATTTCTAGTTCTTTTTTGGACTTTAACCCCTCCTTCAGGATCTACCCTCCAAAACTGAAGTTTGTTTTGCTTTCAACTATTTCCTCTCTGCTATTATCCTCCCTCTAAACAACCCCTCCCCATCCTCATTTCTTTTCCTGTTGAGTTTGATGTATCTCTTCACCAAACTGTCCCTCACCCTTGAACTTAGACTAATTTGGGCATCCTGTAATCCACCATAACAGAATAGCTCTCTCCCAGAGAGATTGTGTGGCTACTTGCTATTCCCACCAGTGAAAGGCTACATTGGACCATTCTATTGTTCTGTTTTTTTAGCTGAGCTGTAGAATGTTCTGGCTGCCCAGTGCATGGAGAGAGGCCCAGAGAAACTTGGATGAGCCCAATAAGAGATGAGCAGTGTTTAATTGTTGAAAAATGAGCTATTACAGGATCATCATTTAAAATATGGGGACTGGTCTATCCCAAAGGAAACTTCCTTTTGCTTAATCAGCCTTCTTAACATCATAGATTTAGAACTACAAAGGACTATAGAGATCATCTTGTAAGGACATCAGAAATTAGACATGACATCTCTCTCCCTTGTTTGCAGAGGTGGAAGGCTTTGGTCATGGAATGTTGCATATGATACCAGTGCCAATTACTGTGTTAGTTAATTTTGCTAAACTGCCTTTTCTCACTTTTATATTCTTTGTTACAGAGGATAGCTCAATGAGAAGGGAAGAGGAGAAGGATATATTTTGAAATTAAGATTAAAAAATAAAATATATAAATAAAAAAATAAGTAGGGACAGTGAATCATTTTGAAAAGAACTAAAAGAGATAATTCAGGTATAAAAAAAGGAGGAAAACCAGAAAGCATATTTCTTATTACACAAAATATGATTCATTTCTATCCTTTAGATCCTAGTGTAGGGGAGACATAGCTTTAAAAGAAATCTGTGAACACTCATTCCTTCTAAATTGCAGGCTTCTCTTTGGTACATTGCTCCTCCTGGATACAGCCCCTTAAACTTACTGGAAGTTTGTCCTGGGTCAGTAAAGATGTTCCCTTTTCTCATTCTTTGGGATATACTCTGCATCTGTCGGCAGGGTAAAATACCACAGAAGAACCTAAGTACTGATCTTTTCCCTTTTTTTTTCCTCCTCCTGATCCTTCCTAAGAGCAACCACTCTTCATGTCCATAACACCTTCAAGTTTACAAAGTACTTGTTGTCCTCTCAATTTTGCAGAAGGAGAAACTGAGGGTCATAGAGGCTGAACTGTAACTAGCAATACTGCTACCTTGGGCAATTAAGTTGAGGGTAGAGGAGAATCATTGCCCTCTGGTGGGGAAGGAGAGTCAGAGATCACTACGCCAGGAGGGTACTTCAGGGCAAGCCTGGTGTGGGGAAGAAGGGTAGGGTGGAACTCACCTAGAATGCTGCCATTAGGAAGAAAGCACTCCATCTGGCAATTTCTTAGTGTAACTAATTGTTCTTGCTAACAAGGCACTGAACTTGATTGTTTCTATAACTGTGAGTGTAGTCAGCACCTTCTACATTTCAGTAACCTCAGGCAAAGTCTGGGTCACTCCACCCTAGTTTTATGTGTAAAAAGGTTAAGTCACTTGTCCAAAGTCACAACCTGAAAGTGTTGGGAAGATTCAAATCTAGGTTTCAGCTGACTGCATGCTCATTTGCTCATTCCACTATGCCCTACTGCCTCTGTGTAGTATTCTTTTAAGCAGCTGATTTAAAAAATATTTAAGCATTTTAAATGGGAGTTTTGGAAATGTAATGGTTCCTGGTTCTACAAACACTACTGGGATTGAAACTGAGTCCCTCCAGGAGAACTCAGGGCCCTTGCAGTGAACAGATAACATGCAACAAAGCAGTCTGACTCCAAGCTGTGTTCTGGTACTGATTTAACAACAAGTTTGATATTCACTTAAACATAAGCAAAGGTCAGCCAAACACAGGAAGACAACCAGCCCCATCCCTTTTCCCTTTCCCCCCTCCCCTTCCTCTCTCTAGTTCCCCTATCCCCAGAGGGTGGACCAAGCCTTTCCCAAAGGTTTATTCTCAGAACTTTGCTCTCCCACAGTGGAACGTGCCCCAGATCTGGGAATAAAGCTTTCTAGTCAATAGGGAAAACCAAAAATACAAGCTCAGATCTTTAATAAATTCCTATTCTGTCTTCCTGACCCAGTTCTTTCTGCCTTTCTGCCAGGCTTGTGGCAGAAAGTCTGCTGTTACTGCAATTACTGTTCCAAATAAAAGTCAATCCTTCCTGGGAGGAGCCCGAAGGAAGCGAATTAGATTTGTCAGCAGACTCTACACCCAAAATCTCTGAACATTTTTTGAGGTTCTCTACATTTTCTGCCATCGATTTGGTCCCGAAGGAGACTTCCCCACCCCCACCTCCCAAATGCTGGAAGAAAGCTTCTCAAGTATTTCAAAAGCCCCAGCACTGGGGATACCAAACATTGATGATGTGATTGGTTAATAAGCCAATTGAAGCATGTAAAAGTGAATTTGCAAGAAGGAAATGAAAATATTAAATCCCTGCTAAGAAAGTTATTGGTATTTAATTTCATTCCAGGAAACCCCAGAGCCTATAAATAACAAGGAAATACTCATACTCTCTACCATCATTCTTAGCATAACAGAGGTTAAGAGCTGAGGCAAGTTTTCTGCTCTCCTTTGTGGGGGAAGGGGAAAAAGGAAGGGGGTGAATGTTTCTGCAAGTTATTTGTTAACCTGAATGACTGGTTCTGAACAAGGATCACAAAAGAAAGGTTCAAAACTTATTTCAAAACAGGCAATGTGCTTGAGAGAAACTTGTATTAATGACCTTTCTCATTAGCTGTTGCTCCAACAAAGATGTGTTCCAGCAGTATCCGATGCTTCCTTCCTGTCAGGGCCTCCACCCAAGGCAATTTTAAACACTCATACTGTGTTATAGCCAAACCATTGCTAAGGATATGGCTGAGTTAAGCTTTGAGGACATTGTATTTACTGTCTATTAATACCTCTAAATTTAATCTTTGTGTGTGTGTCTGTGCATGCAATAATAGCATTTATTTTTCACCAAGTAAGGTATATGGAATTCAATAGAAAATGTACTTTATGAAATCAGAGTAGCTTAATGACTACCAAGGTGCTTAACTAATTATCCATTTCAATAATAATTTCTTACCTTATTAACACTTAAAAAGGTAACCAAGAGAATACCAGCTAACCTCTAAGTCTCTTTCCTTCAAAAAATTTTTTGAGATTAATTTATATACCCATTAAGGTCATGATTGATGATAAGGGTATTATAGGGATCAGAAAGGCAAATAGGATAACATCTTTAGCATCACAAAATAGATTGAAAGATCTAAGGTACACAGAATCTCATCACTACTTGTTGACTATAAAAAGCATTGGATTTGGTAAAATAAAATGCCATTTTAAAAAGGATACATTAAGATTATGCTGATGATTTCTGTGGATTTATTTTGTATCTTGCAGCTTTGTTAAAGTTGTTAATAATTTCAAGTAGATTTTTAGTTGATTCTCTAGGATCTCTAAGTATAACATTTTGTCGTCTGCAAAGAATGATAATTTTTTTTTACTCATTGCCTACTCTAATTCCTTTAATTTCTTTTCTTCTCATTTCTTTGGCTAACATTTCTAGTACTATATTGAATTATAGTGGTGACGTTGGGCATCCCTGTTTCACCCTTGATTGTATTGGGAAGGCTTCTACCTTATCCCCATTACAGATAATGCTTGCTGGTGGTTTTAGATAAATATTACTTATCATTTTAAGGTAAGAGCCATTTATTCCTATACTCTCTATTCTCTACTCCTATGTTCCTATTTTGAAAAGGAATGGGTATTGTATTTTGTCAAAGGCTTTTTCTGCATCTACTGAGATAATCATATAATTTCTGTTGGTTTTGTTATGGATATGGTCAATTGTGCTCATAGTGTTCCTAATATTGAATTAGCTCTGAATTCCTGGTATAAATCCCACTTGGTCATAGTGTATGATCCTTGTGATATATAGCTGTAATCTGTTTGCTAGTATTTTATTTAAAATTTTTACTTCACTATTCATTAGGGAAATTGGTCTACAATTTTCTATGTTTTGACTCTTTCTGTTTTAGGTATCTGCACCATATTTGTGTCATAAAAAGAATTTGGTAGGACTCCTTCATTGCCTATTTTTCCAAATAGTTTATAAAGTATTGGGATTAATTGTTCTTTAAATGTTTGGTAGAATTTGCTTGTGAATCGATCTGGCTCTGGGCATTTTTTAGTAGGAAGTTATTGATGGGTTGTTGAATTTCATTTTCTAAGATTGGGTTAAGTATTTTATTTCTTCTGTTAGTCTGGGTAATTTATATTTTTGTAGATATTTATCCATTTCATTTAGATTGTCAAATTTATTGGCATATAATTGGGCAAAATAGTCCTAACAATTGTTTTAATTTCTTCCTCATTGGTGGTGAATTCACCCCTTTCATTTTTTATACTAGTAATTTGGTTTTCTTCTTTCCTTTATTTAAATCAAATTAACCAATGGTTTGTCTATTTTATTGTTTTTTCATAAAACCAACTTCTAGTTTTATTTATTAGTTCAATTATTTTCTTACTTTAAAATTTATTAACATCTCCTTTGATTTTTAGGATTTCCAATTTAGTGTTTAATTGGGGATTTAAAAAATTTGTTCTTTTTCTAGTTTTTTTTTAGTTGCATGCCCAATTCATTGATCTGCTCTTTTTCTATTTTATTAATGTAAGCATGTAGACATATAGATTTTCCCCTAAGTACCACTTTGGCAACATCTCATAAATTTTGGTATGTCACCTCATTGTTGTCATTTTCTTTAATGAAATTATCTATTATTTCTATGATTTGTTCATTGACTCACTTATTTTTTTATTTTTTATTTTTTTATAAACAAATGCTTTATTAACTTCTGTTTTACATCATTCATTTCTGCCAGATTTTGAGTTACAATCATTTTCCCCCCATTATTCCCCTACCCAACCTCCCAGAATAGTAGTCCCACAAGATATCGCTTCCTCCAATCTGCTCTCTCCCATACCTTCTCCCATACCCCCATCGACTTTTCCATTAGAGGAAGGTGAGTCTTTGTGTCCCAATGCCTGCACATCTTATCTCCCTATTATAAGCAAAAGAGTATTAATAATAGTATTTATATATATTTGAAACATTTAATGTTAAGACCTCGAATTTCAGATCCATTTCCTTCCTCCCTTGTCACCCATTCCCTCTGGGGAGATAAGTAATTCAGTATATGTTGTACATGTCTAGCTATGCAAAACATTATCATAGTAGATATATTGTACAAGGCTGCTTATAATTCCCTCCCACTCATCCCACCCCCCACCTGGTCCATTCCCCACATGATCCTGTCCCTCTTCTATAGTGGGTACCTCCAACCTCCCCTTCCCCCAAGGATGCCCTCCCATCCATCATCCCTCCTCCCATCCCCCTTCCCCTTATCCTGCTGCAGGTTGAGATATCCCATTTAGTATGTATGTCATTCTCTCCCTGAACCAAATTCAATGAGAATGTGGTTTTGCCTTTTTGCCTTCCTATTGTTCCCCTCCCTTGCAGCCACTTCCTCTTGCTTCTTCTATATGAGATAGTTTACCCTACCCTGTCTCTCCCCATCTCCTCCTGCCACTTTCCTCTCTCACCTCATAATTTCATCCCTTGAGTATTTTCCCTTCCCAACAAATTCAACCTATGCCCTCTATCCATATACACACACATTCACATATGTATTCATATGACCACACACCCTTCTTCCATTATTTTCATAGTGAGAAAGATACCATCACTCACAGTTATTGTTTTTCCATATAGGAATGTAAATAGTTCCACTTTGATAAGTTCCTTTTGATTTCTTTTCCCTGATTACCTTCTCAGGCATCTCTTGCTTCTTGTGTCTGGATGTCAAATTTTCTATTCAATTCTGGTTTTTTCCTCAAGAATGCTTGAAAGTCCTCTATTCCACTGAGTGACCATATTTTCCCCTGAAACAAAATACTCAGTTTTGCTGGGTAGGTGACCCGTGGGTTCATTCCCAGTTCTTTTGCCCTCTGGAATATCATATTCCATGCCCTTCGATCCCTCAGTGTAGAGGCTGCCAGGTCCTGGGCTATTCTGATTGTGTTTCCACAATATTGAAATTGTTTTCTTCCTGGCTGCTTGTAGTATTTTCTCCTTGATCTGGGGATTCTGGAACCTGGCTATAATATTCCTGGGAGTTTTCTTTTGGGGATCTTTTTCAGGAGGTGATTTGTGGATTCTTTCAACCTCTATTTTGCCCTTTGGATCTAAAACATCAGGGCAGTTTTCCTTGAGAATTTCTTGAAGGGTGATTTCTAGGTTCTTTCTTTGATTATGGCTTTCAGGTAGTCCAATAATTTTTAAATTGTCTCTCCTGGATCTATTTTCCAGGTCAGTGGTTTTTCCCATGAGATATTTCACATTGCCTTCTAATCTTTCATTTTGTTTGGATCTGCTTAACAGCATCTTGATTTCTCATAAAGTCATTAGCTTCCATTTGCTCCAGTCTAACTCTGAAGGCATGAATCTCCTCAGTGAACTTTTGAGATTCTTTTTCCATCTGGCAAATTCGACTTTTTAAGGCATTCTTCTCCTCATTGCCCTTTTGGGCCTCCTTTGCCATTTGAGTTAGTCTATTTTTTAAAGTGTTGTTTTCCTCAGTCAGGCTGTTGACCCTCATTTCATACTTTTCTTGCATCCTTCTCATTTCTCTTTCCAATTTTTCCTCCACTTCTCTTATTTGATTTTTAAAGTCCTTCTTAAGGTCCTTTATGGCCTGCAACCTGCTCATGTTTTCCCCTGGGGCTTTTGGAGCAGGACTTCTGACCTCACAGTCCTTTTCCCGCTCGATGCCCCCAAAATAGGAGTCTAGGGTTGCATTTTTCTGTTTCCTTTGCCTTGGCATGTTGCCACTTAATTGCTTGACTTTTGGGCTTGTTGCCACACTATGGCTTTAAGGCCAGATAGAGGAATTTTCGTCCCGAACGTGTGGGGGCAACTTCCGTTTCTGGCAAGCTGTAAACCCACCCATGACTTCCACCCTAGATCACAATCCAGATCCAGGGAGGTTAAAGCAAGAGCGATTACCCCCCAAGACTGATCACTGGATCTCCCTACAAATTTGCAGGCCGGGAGCTGGCGCTGCCTCTGAAAACTACAAAATCACGTTTGTCCTCAGTGGCTTTTAGCCCCCAGGGGAGGGAGCTGACGCATTCCCTAAATATGGGTCCCAAAGTCCATAGGAGACTAACCTCTTACTTTGTCCTAGGCAAGTCTATGTTGATAATTCTGGAGTCGCCACAGCTGCTGGTGTTCTGGGGTTCCTCCAGCCAGCTGCTGGCCCTGCCGCCCTGGGGCTAAAACCTCGGCTCACGCTGGGCTCGGCTCCTGCGCTCTGCGTGCTGCACGCTGCCAGGTCCCAGACCATTGCGCTGGTCCTTCCTGCAGGGCTGCTGGGCTGTCCTCAGCGGGAGGTTAGCTTCTCTGTGTTGTTCTGTGGGTGCTGGGGCTCCAGAAGTTGTTCAGAGTCCTCTTTTACATAGTTTGGGGGGAATCTGGGGACAGAGTAGCTTGGTTGAGCTGTTTCTACTCCGCCATCTTGGCTCCACCCCCGACTCACTTATTTTTTAGAATGAGATTATTTAGTTTCCAATTAATTTTTTTGGAGGGGGGTAAGCAGGGCAATTGTGACTAAGTGACTTACCCAAGGTCACACAGCTAGTAAGTGTTAAGTGTCTGAGGCTGGATTTGAACTCAGGTCCTCCTAACTCCAGGGCTGGTGCTCTATTCACTATGCCACATAGCTGCCCACTTTCCAATTAATTTTTAATCTATCTTTCCATTGTCCATTATTGAATGTAATTTTTATTGTGTTATGAGCTGAAAAGGATGCATTTGCTGTTTCTGCTTTTTTTGCATTTGGTTGTGAGGTTTTTATGTCCTAATTCATGATCAATTTTTGTATAGCTACCATATACTGCTGAGAAAAATGCATAATCCTTTCTATTCCCCTTCAGTGTTCTCCAGAGATCTATCATATCTAACTTTTCCAGAATTTTATTCATCTCCTTAACTTCTTTCTTATCTATTTTTTGGTTAGATTTTATCTAGTTCTGAGAAGGGAAAGTTGAGGTTCTCTACTAGTATAGTTATATTGTCTGCCACAGCTGCCAGTGATTCAGTGTACTGAGGCCTGCACCCTGTCTGTGCTCGAGTGGCACAAACCCTTCTCTCAGACTGGTACAATATACCTTTCCTGTCGACCTTCCAAGTTGTCTTAGGCTGGAAATGTGTTTCAGTCTGTCATTTTGTGGGTTCTGCTGCTCTAGAATTTGTTTAGGATCATTTTTACAGGTATTTGGAAGTGTTTGGAGGAGAGCTCAAGCAAGTCTCTGTTTTTAATCTACCACCTAAGGAAAACATGATGATTGTGTATTAGTAAAAGAGTTCACATGAAAGAAGGATTAGACTTCTGTCTGTCTCCAAAGGGCAGACTTATGAACAATGGATAAAAGTATAGAAAGGAAAAATTTAGGCTTGATGTCAAGGAAAATTTCCTAAGAATTGTTGTTCAGTTATTTCAGTCACATCCAACTCTTTATGATACCTTTTGGAGTTTTCATGGCAAAGATAATGGAATGGTTTGCCATTTCTTTTTCTAACTCATTTTACACATGTGGAAACTGAGGCAAACAGAGCTAAGTGACTTGTCCAGGGTCACACAGCTAGTAAATATCTGAAGCCATATTTGAGTTAAGGTCTTCCTGACTCTAGGCCTGGCACTCTATTTACTGTGCCACCTAGCTGCCTCATCCTAAGAATTAGGGCCGCCTAAAAGTGTGACAGACTGCTATGAGCAGTAGCGAGGACCCCTCATCAGAGGTCCTTCAGCAGAAACTAAATAACCACTTATTTTCTGGTCACATAGTATATATTCATTTTTAGGTATAGATTGAGCTAGATGGTCACTGAGATCTCATTAAATTCTTAAATATTCAATTCTAAGATATATAGATAGATAGATAGATAGATAGATAGATAGATAGATATAGATATAGATAGATATAGACTTATATACAAATTATAAATACTGAAGAAAAGTTCAATAAATGTGAGCCCTGTGGGGACAATGATATTACTAACTAGGGGGAGTCAGTAAAGCCCACCTGAAGGAAGTAGCATTTGAATTGGGCTTTAGAGAAAGGATAAAAATTTGCCAGGCAAGAAGGGGAATTGGGCAAAGGGGAGATCCAAGCATGGGAAACAAAGGCACATTCACTGATTCCTTGAGTTAGCATGCTTAGGAAATATACTTCAATTGGGCTAGATCATAAGCTATATAAAGTAGAGTACAATGAAATAGGAGGGCTACTTGAAACCCTGAAAGGTAGGGTTGTATTATATTGTAAAAGACCTTAAAAACTAGGTAAAAGAATCAGAATTTCTTTGGGTAGACAATGAAGAACCACTGTGGAGTTTTAAGGAGAGTAAGTGGCATGATCAAATATATAAATAGGGAAGCAAGCCTAGCAGCAACATGCATGATGCACAAAGAGGAATATGGATATGGGAAAATGTCTTGTGAGACTAATGCAGCAGTCTAAGAAGGCCTACATTAGATAGTTGGCAGTGGCAATGGAGAGGCATCTTAGAGGCAGAATTATCAATAATTCTGTTCATCAGATATGTGAGGATACACTTATTAAGATGAATCTGATTTTTTTTTTTTGCCATGGAAACAATAGTATAATGGTGGTGGTAATGGGAAGTCTACATTATTGACCAAGGGTTTAATATGTGCCATTTCATAAAAATGTCCACAAACAATATATTTAATTAACTATAAATTACATGGCTATAGTGTATCCAGATTCTCAAAGTATATATTGATAGAATAAACAGGTCACCTAGAACCAACTATGACATTTTCAATGATATTTAATGTGATAATTATTAGTATGCTGATATATTCTTATTTTTTTCTAATTACTGCTTTACTTTTTGTGTAATAGGTGAGAGTCAATACACACTTTCATCTAAATCATGGAATTCAGAAGGACTTTTCTGAGAAAATTTTCCCAAGTGCCTCTCAGGAAACTTAAGGTCTCTTGATTTCTGTGGAACTGATTCAGAGATGTCTGGTTTTTTGCCCTTCTTTTCTCACTGCAAATTTCCCCTTTTATCAGAGATGATGTTGTTGGCTATTCTGCTGTCTTTTAAAACAGAAAATTTCTGTTTTCTTGAAATGCTATATCATCAGCACCAGTAGCTTATTGAATAAGACATAACGTCTTTTCAGATACATGAAACAATACTTGGTCCTGCTGAAATTTTTATCCTTTGATCCCTTACTATATTGTTGCTTCATAATTTCAAAAAGTCTCAATGATTTATCTGGAACAATGGCCCACAGAATTGTGTTTCATCTTGAACCCACAAAAGTCTCTCCATCTTAGCCATGAATCTTGATAAAGAATTGAAATTAACTTTATAATATTGATTTTCCCCTTTTGATAGCCATTATTTTCTATTCTGACCATAAACTCTGAGGGTCTTTGCCTCCTTCCCCTCCTCAATATCTTTGGGATGATAAATTAGGCCATTTTTTTGCCTCATTTCTTACCTAGCCCTTAGTCATTGAATGGGTGTGGTCTCAGGTAAACTGAGACCTATAAAAGACCTTAATTTAGAAAGGCCAAGGTTGCCCTGTGCATCCTGGGTCATTACTAATCATCTTGACTTTTGTCTTTCACTGGACTCTGATGACTCTGGAGGAGAGACTGAGGCTGACAACTTTATGCAGTTCTGCTTCATTCAAATCCAGTTCACCCACAAGTCAAGACATTGCCTTTGTGATGATATAGGTCCTCTTCCAGAATGAAGGAAGAAAAAAATAGTCATTTTTAGAGATTTTATTTTATATGTGACTACATGGTAATGAGGTTGATCTTTTAGCAAATGTACCAGGACTTGAACATCTAATGGAGTGCTGTGCCTCTCAAATTGTCAAAATCATCTTCTCACAAGGTCATACAAAATTTGACAAATAGTCAAATGGTGCTACATGTGCCATATGATTAGTACCTTATTTAAAATTCTCTCAGAGACAGTTTAACATACTCATAGAAAACTCATTCATCACTTGATGGCCACAGACCACTTTTCCTTGGTCCATAAAAGCTCCTGACTGCTCTCCTCCCTTCTCTTCCTGTTTTGATTAACCAACCTCAAGGCATTCTGTATTGGCATTTGCTAGGGTCTTAGAGACCCAGATGTTAGGAAAGAGGAGGGGAAAAGGAGAAGGTGCTACACTGAATCTAGGAGTCAGAGAGAACCTTATTCTCAGCACATCAGGAAGCAAACTGACCCAGAATGGTTCATTTCACACTGTCTGCCTGCTGCAGACAATAGAACACAACTGGTTAAGTATGGGTAAATGCATATGTAAAAATTCCCATCTCATGTGTGAAGAACTACTTATAGAGTGAAACCTCATTAATTCAGAGCCTATTAATTGGAAGTATGTGGTTGTTCAAACCATAATTGGATTGCAATTTATTTTCATGATCCATAAAAAGGATTTGCCAGGAAAATTAATTTAAATTATGTAAAGTGTATGTACCACCCATGTAGACTATATGTATTCACATGAACTGTCAAAATGTGGTTTGAGGGGAGGAATTGATAGATATCTATGAAATCTTGTTCATCTCTATCTAAGGGAGACTTTGATTCTTCCTTGGAAGAGAATAGGAGACAGGGCCATGAGACTGGCTACTCTGCCTTTTCAAGGGGATTTTGGGCTAGAATTATATCCATGTTCCCCACCTCCTTAATATTTTTAGTAGAGAGGAATAATTATTTTTAGGTTTAAGCCCCTTTCCTGGTCTATATCCTTCAAAGTGGAAAGGATAACCCCAGGCTTACACCCAAAGACTTGGCTCCTTCTCACTAAGAGCTAGTTATATAAAAGACTATAGTGAATAGCAAATAAACCTATTTATCCAAGTAAATAGCAAACAGAATAGGAAAATTTTTTAACAGATTAGAATATGCCAGATAATACACAGAGAGAATGAACTCTCCCATTGGGAGCAAGATATCTCAGCTCAATCAAAAAAGAATACTTCATCTCACCCAAGGGCAAATTCTAAAGTATCTAAAGAGGAAAGCTGAAAATCAGAGGAGTTTGATTTCCTCAACCTGTCTGCCTTCCAAAGTCTTTTCTCTTTCTCCATGGGTCTCTTTCCCTGAAGAGAGTATCATTTGTGTTTCCTCTCTTTTCAAAGCAGGAATCAAGACTCCTCTCCAAAGCTCTCACTCCAGTTTCACTTCTCATTTAGGCCCTCAAGTGATCATTCTATCCATCCATCTGGAATCATACCTAAGTAGCACCCAAAAGCTGTTTTCAAACCCGGGTTACAAATAGCTCATAAGAGAAATGTTTATTCTACTTAAAGGGAAACATCTTTTCAAACAACTAATAAATATTATTTTATGTATAATTAATAGACCAACTATAAATAAGTCTAATCTATGCATTAGATCAGGTCTGCTCAGGACTTTTATTACGTGATCTTTTGTTAAGCTTGCCCAAGTTTCTATGCATACTTCAAAGTAATAAAATATTATTTCATTAAAAAATATTCTGATAATGAGACAGGAGAAAATGTGAATAGAGAGCTAGGTTCAGAGCCAGGAAGACCTAGATTCAAGTCCCAGTTCTGATACATACTGTCCATCTGACCCTGGGAGAGCCAATTAACCACTTACTGCCTCAGGTGATTCTCTAAGACTCTGAGTTGCACAACAGGTAAGATCTGTATCAGTAGAACAAGTTTCCTTGTCAGAATTCCCTGTACCAGTGAAATCACAGGTCTGGTCAAAACAGACAAACAAAAGTCATCTGTAATTCAGCTTTTCATTGATCCATACTGTGTTTTCTTTCCGGGTGAGTCTGAATGAGTGAACTTTCCCTACAAGCATTTTTAAAATAATATTTTTTTTCAATTACATGTAAAGACAATTCTTAACACTAATTTTTTTGTGTATGGTTGTAAGGGCCTGCCTTACTGGGCTGACGTCAAACTCACCTCTCCATCCACCTCTGTGGCACTCCAATCGCCTTCCAAGACTCTGGTTGCCCTACTACAACCCTTATGGTCGCCCCACCATGACCCCTCGGAGAGTTCCTTTACCAGTCACCCCACTGCGACCTCTGGTTCGCCCCCATGAGCCCCTCAGGGGAGCCTGCTCCTCCCAAACAGACAAAGGAATCCTGACACCAAGATGTAATGTATCTTGCCGTTTAATCTCTTCCTCATTCACAATCCCCTCTTCTCTCTCTCTCCCCCTTCCACCTTGCCTCCCTCCTTTTATCTCCTTTCCCCTCCCCCGACTCTGTTCCCCAACGTGCCTCAGCAGTAGCAGGCTTCTCATGGCAGGGGAGTGCTCCCCTGTTAGCAGCACATGCTAAATACCCCGAAATCATGGGGCAGGACATACGCTCAGGTGCCTCTAACCCTAGCCTGAGTTGCTCTGTCATTTGCCTGAGTTTTCCATGGGTTCTCAGAGTTCGGGTAAAGCCTTAAAGGGCCCCAACATATTATCATGCTTTAGTATATCAAATTTATTTCACTTGGTGAATTCATTACACTTGGAGAATGAATTTTAAAATTTACCAGATTTTGTTTACCTGACGAAGACTGAGGAATTATTCAAGTTACCTGTTAGTATAGCACTTCCCCTGACATTTATATTTTTAAAAAATTTGAGTTCCAAATTTTCTCCCTCCCTTCCTCCCTAACCCCTCCCTAAGAAGGTAAGCAATTTGATATAGGTTATATATGTGCAATCACGTAAAATATATATTAATCATATTGGTCATGTTGTGAAAGAAGAAACCGGTCAAAAGAAAAGAACCATGAGAAAATAATAAAAGTAAAAATAGTATGTTTTGATCTGCATTCATACTCCAACAGTTCTTTCTCTGGATGTGGAGAGCATTTTCCATCAGGAGTCCTTTGGACTTGGATTGGATTGTCTTGGATTACTGTATTGCTGAGAAGAGCTAAATCATTCATATTTGATCACTGCACAATTTTGCTGATACTGTGTACAATGTTCTCCTGGTTCTGCACATTTTGCTTTGCTCCAATTCGTGCAAGTCTTTCCAGGTTTTTCTGAAATCCCCTTGCTCATCATTTCTTATAACACAATAGTATCCCATTACATTCATACACCACAACTTCTTCAACCACTCTCCAATTGATGGACATCCTCTCAATTTCTAATTCTTTGCCACCACAGAAAGAGTTGTTATAAACATTTTTGTACATGTAGGTCCCTCTATAGGTATTTTTAATGATCATCACAATATCTGCTTAACTGACCTAGAATGGAACACTTCTCTCTACTCACACAGATACCATACTAGTTCAGGCTTTCATCACCTCTTGCCTGGACTAATGCAATAGCCTCCTAATTGATCTCTCTGTCTCTAGTCTCTCCCTCTTTCCAAAACATCTTTCACTCAGATGCCAAATTAATATGCCTAAGACATAGGTATGACTGTCACCTTTCCAGTAAACCTTCCCCACCTTGATCAGAAAGCACTGTTCATTTCCTGTTGCTTCAAGGATAAATTTTGAACCCCTCTATTTCTTTTTAGGCAATCAGGGGTCAGTGACTTGCCCAGGGTCACACAGCTAATAAGTGTCTGAGGCAAGATTTGAACTCAGATCTTCCTTACTCCACAGTTGGTGCTCTAGCCACTGTACCACCTAGCTGCCCCCAAACTTTTCACACCTGGATCTACCTTGCCTTTCTAGAATTATTACTCCCTTCCATACTCTATCTTATTTTTTTTTTTGGAGGGGCAATTGGGGTTAAATGACTTACCCAAGGTCACACGGCTAGTAAGTGTTAAGTATCTGAGGCCAGATTTGAACTCAGGTCCTCCTGACTCCAGGGCCGGTGCTCTATTCACTGTGACACCTAGCTGCCCTCATACTCTATCTTCTAACCAAACTCACCTATTTGCTGTTTTCCCTACATGGTATTCCAATTCCTGCCTTTGCAGAGGCTGTCTCCTATGTCTGAAATGCATCTTTACCTCTTGTTCAGTCATTCAGTTATGTCCAACTCTTCATGACTCCATGGACATTGTTCATGAGGTTTTCTTGGCAAAGAAAACTGGAGTGGATTGCCATTTCCTGCTCCAGCTCATTTTACAGACTAGGAACTGAGGCAAATTGGGGTTAAGTGACCTGCCCAAGGTCAAATAGCTAGTAAGTATTTGAGGTCACATTTGAACTCAGGTCTTCCTGATTCCAAGCACAGTGATCTACCCATTTTGCCACCCTGCTGCCTCCTCTTTACCTCTGGAACTCCCTATTTGCCTTTAAGGTTTAACTCAAGGGCTACCTATTATAAGAGACTTTTCCCAGTCCCCCACATCATTACTGCTCCCCTCTCAAATTACTTTGTAAATTTGTAGCAGGGATGTTCAAGGGAATCCTTGATTTACTCAGCTGGGCCACCTCCCATGGAACTGGACACAGGCCCTGGCTCCTTGCTGAGCAACATTTGCTTTTCTAGGATGACAAAAGGAACTGTGTCCACTGAAAAGGGCTACACTAAAGATGATTGGGAACTAGGAAGGAGTAGGTGGACTATTGTTGGGAAGATCTACTCCCTCTGTGGCCTTTAAGAAGAGGAAAGAGAACTCATTCCACCCTCTTTTGGTTCTCTTTTCTAGGGTTTGCTGCAAGGGGAGACATTGAGGGGGATGTAAATGTGATTTGACAATGGATTGCATATATGGTGTGAATGTGAGTGATGAGTTGAGGATGTCACTGAGGCTGTGAGCCTAGGTGATTGAGAAGCTCATAACGCCCTGGACAGTAATGTGGAAGTTCAGAAGGGGAGAAGGACTGAGAGAAAGAGTCACTTCTGCTTGAGGCATGTTGAGTTCCTTATACTAATGAGACCATAGGTCCAGTCCCTATACCCAAGATGGGGAACCTGTGGCCTATTCCCTAACCCAAGGCACAGGCCTGCCCATATTGTTCTTTTGCTCAAAAAGCATCTTTAGTGGTTTACTCTAGGATAAAATACAAACTCTTAAGCCTGCTATGATTTAGCTCTAACTCACCTCTCCAGCCTTATTTCTTGTTTTTCCCCACATATACATTCTTTATTTCAGCTGGACTGGATGACTAATTATTTCTGAATCTCTACCTGACAGATGATGTCACCACCAAGCCCAGAATGCACTTTCCTCATTTCTACTTATCAGAATCTTCTTCCTTTAAGATATAGCTCAGGAGTTACCTTTGTACCAAGACTTCCCAAGTCATTCCTCGCCTATTCACTTAATACCCCAGCTAAAAGCATGTTTTCCCTTCTCAACTTTCATAAAATACTTAGTCTGGATTTCACCTTTACTCCTATCACCATCGACCTGGCTTTAACCTACCTGTGTATATGTCACCGCCCCCTAGGAGACTATAAGCTCCTTGAGGGAGGGAACTGTTTCATTTCTTTTTCTATCTTTTTCATCCTAATGCCTAATAGGAAGCCTTATGCAAAAGAGGCACTTTAGAAATGCTTGTTGGGTTGAATCGACTTCACGCTGAAAGGTGTGGCCATTACTTAGGACAGTAATTCAAAGAGATCTTGGTAAATTTGAGAGTAACACATAGGCGAATCTATCTTGCCAAGGAAATATGTGAAGCAGCAAAATTGGGGAAGGAATGACTAGCTGTGTGTAAGTATGCCAGAAAAAAAAGAGAGTCCATGAATTAGTAAGGAAACATGCATGAAATAACATTTAAGCATGTCTAAATGTGGATACAAAATCCATGGGTATATAAGTAAGGAACACACATTCTTTCTGGGCCTCAGTTTCCTCATTTGCAAAATAGGAAGGTCAGATGTTTTCTAAGGTGTCTTCTAGCACTACAGTTTGGGATCCTATAGCTCTGTGAGTTGTCATTGTGATGCACTAGAATAACCAATAGATCCTTGGCATCAGGTAACCATTATTTGAATCCTACCTCTGCCACTTATTGCCCATGTGACTTTGGACAAGTCGTTAAACTTATTTCCTTATCTGTAAAATGGGGGGGGGGGTTTAGATTAGATGGCCCCTAGGGTACCTTCCAGATCTAAATCTATGATTTCACTCCAGAAAGTTCTTAAGTTTTCATGTTCCCCAGACTTTGCCTCTAGATAACATTCAAGAATGGCCCAAATCTTCAAACTTCAATATCGATATCGTTTTTAAAAGGATGTATAAGACAAGTTTTCAGAGAAAAGTTTATTATTGGATTCAGTTCACCAAACAGGTAGAAAGCACCTGCTGTATGCAGAGTGTTGTGCTAGGCATTGGAAGATCTGTTTTTAATTATTCCTCACTCTCTCACCTTCCATTCTGGCTCCTATCAATCCATCCCAGTCCCAAGCTGTAAAACCAAGTTAAGTACAGATTTTCATGGGAACCAGAAAGAAAAAAATAGATCCTTTGACATACAAACTAACAAAAATGTAAGCAACAATAAAGTAAAAAAATAAAACTACATTAAGGGGAGGGGAGAGGAGCTGCATTAATGCTCTAAAACAAAATTTTGAAAAATTCTGCATGGATGAAAGGGTTAATGTTTGCCAAGTTCAGAAGAGCCCTACATTCTTTCTAAATGAAACAACATCTCAAACAACTGACTTTGCTGTTGTCCCTTGATCTTCTTGACCTACAGTTTCTAACAAGGGTCTGATTTTCTCTGTCTTTCAACATGAGAGGCAAATTCCAATCATTTTGAAGAAATACACTAGCTCAAATCAAAATGAGATCACAGTATTAGAGCTACAAGAGACCTCAGAGGTCATCTTGTCTCAATCCCTTCATTTTTACGGAGAAGGAAACTGAGACCTGTAGAGTTGTAAAGCGATTTGCCCAAAGTTACTCAGAAAATGCAGAACAAAGACAGGATTTGGACCCAAGTCCAATTCCAGAACTAATTGGACCAAATATTGTGGGATGTCAAGGTGTGCTTGATACATGCAGAGGCAGCATGGTTAGCAGAGGGTTGGACTTGGAATCTGGAAGGGTTGGATTCATTCAACAAGAATTTATTTATATGCCTTGCACTATGCTAATGGGGTGTAGGAGGAACAGTTAAAAACAAAACTGAAGAACTCCACAGTTCCTGCCCTTGAGGAATGTACATTTTAATGGAAGAGATAACAGGGATGAATCTGGGAACCACTGAGCTTTGTACTGACTGTAGGAAAGTAATCTAAAAGAGGACAAGGAAAGGCTTCCCACAGAAAGTGGTATTTAAGCTGAGGCTTGAAGGAAGCCAGGGTAACTGAGAGGCCAAGGTTAGGGGGCTAAGCAGTCCTGGGGCAAGGTGGGAGAGAGATTACAATGCCCAGGCTAAGAAGTAGGAGTGTGTATTCAAGGGGGAGACTTCAAATGTCACCTGGACACTTGCTAGCTGACCAAGAACAAATCTAGGCCTCATTTTCTTCAAATTGAAAATAAAGGGATTGGATCTGATGGCTCCTGAGGTCCCTTCAGCTCTAAATCTCTGTACTGTGGTTCATCTTCTCATGCTCAGGCTCTGTTTCTCCTTTACCTAAACCATGAAAAACATTGGCTTAGAAATTAGGAGACCTGGGTTCTTTCCAGGACTGGCTCTGCCACTACCTAACTAGCTGTATGACCTTGGACAAATTGCTCCATTTTTTCCAAGATTCCATTTTCTTTTCTGTAGAATGATGGGGTCTTCTTAGCTTTTCCATTCTTTGACCATTGGGTTTAAAGAACTTCTAGGGGTGGCTAGGTGGTGCAGTGAATAAATAGAGCACCAGCCCTGGAGTCAGGAGGACCTGAGTTCAAATCCGACCTCAGACACTTAACACTTACTAGCCATGTGACCTTGGGCAAGTCACTTAACTCCAACTGCCCTTTTGCCTCCAGAAAGCAAAAAAAAAAAGAACTTCTAAACCCCTGGGGGAACATCTTGTGTCTCAGTATCCCCAGTACCTGGAAGTGATTTCAATAAATACCTACTGATGATGATAATATTTGGACACAGAATTGTAAACTGTTATCACATCACGGTAACTTCTCCTTTCTAGGTTTAATCTTTATTTCTGCATGAATTTTAAGGTGAACCTTATTTGTTAATGTATCTCCTATTTTCCATCTATTGGTAAGAGCAAAGAATACCATTATTTGTCTTGACAAATGATATCTAGAAGCAGCAGATAATATTATAAGTGGATGAGAAAGAGAAGTCGATACAGCACTGGGCTTAGAGTTCAAATTCAACCTCAGACACTTACCAGCTGTGTGCCTCAGTTTCCTCATCTGTAAAGTGAAGATAGTAATACCTACCTCCCAGGATTGTTGTGAGGATAAAGTGAGATGATAACTGCACTTGCTTAGCACAGTGCCTGGGACATAGAAGTCACCCCACAAATACTAGCTACCATTATCAGTCATCATTATTTTATTGCCCTACATTTTTCTCAGTGAAGGGAGGGACTAGATCAAGGGTGGAGAACCTGTGGCCTTAAGGCCACATGTGGCCTTCTAGATCCTTGGGTATGTCTTTTTGACTGAATCCAAGGTTTTGTTTTGTTTTGTTTTTTGGAGAGCAATTGGGTTTAAGTGACTTGCCCAAGGTCACACAGCTAGTTTTTGTGTTAAGTGTCTGAGGCCAGATCCGAACTCAGGTCCTCCTGACTCCAGGACTGGTGCTCTATTCACTGCTACACCTACCACCCCCCCCACCACCCCGCCCCGAATCCAAGTTTTACAGAACAAATCCTTTTACTAAGGGGATGTGTTCTGTGAAGTTAACAGAATGTTAATGTTAATGTTACTCATTAACAGACTCATCTTCCTGAGTTCAAATCTGGCCTCAGACACTTACTGGCTATGTGATCCTGGGCAAGTCATTTAACCCTGTTTGCCTCAGTTTCCTCATCTGTAAAAGGAACTCAAACAGGAAATGGCAAGCTTGTCTAGTATTTCTGCCAAGAAACCCCCAAATGGTGTCACAAAGAGTCAGACATGACTGAACAACAAAAACTTTTCTTGTCTCCTCAAACTCTAACTCCCAGGGGTACTAGTCTTCTTACTATTCCTTACATAGGACACTCCATGCCTTTTCACTGTCTGTCCCCCAGGCCTGGAATGCTCTTCCCCCTCACCTTCACCTCCTAGATTCCTTCAAGTCCCAGATAAATCCCACCTTCTACAAAAAAAGCCTTTCCCAATTACCTTTAATGCTAGAACTCTCCCTCTCAGATTATCTTCAATTTTCCCTGGCATTTTATTTGTATATAGTTGTTTGAATTTTACCTCTTCCATTAAATTCTTAATTCTTGAGAGTAGGGACTGTCTTTTGTCTTTTTTTGTATCCCCGGTGTTTAGCATGGTGCCAGCCATATAAGTAGGTGCCTAGTAACTGCTTGTAGACAGATAAAAAGAAAAATTTATGTTTACTAACCTTTAACTGAAATTTAGCTTTTTCTTCAATTATAAAATTCTTTAAAACCCACATTTAAAAACCCACAGGAGTTCATAGGCTTCACCAGACTACCAAAGGGATCCATTGCAAAGAAACGGGTTAAGAATCTCTGCTCTACGGGTGGCTAGGTGGTGCAGTGAATAGAGCATCGGCTCTGGAGTTAGGACGACCTGAGTTCAAGTCTGACCTCAGACACTTAACACTTACTGGTTATATGACCTTGGGCAAGTCACTTAATCCCAACTGCCCTACCTTTCCCCCTTGAAAAAAGAAAAAAAAGAATCTCTGCTCTAGAGAATACTAATGCAGCATCTGTTAGCCTTCATTTCTTACTTCCTCATGACCAATCTAATTCCTTTCCCAGAAATGTACAGGATCACAAAATAATAGAATTATAGGATTTAAATCTGGAAGTGATATTACTGATGATAGATTTAATGCCATTTCTCATGCACAACAAGTCATCATTACTATTGAATGGCAGAGTCAAAGGAACTGGGTTCATATCTGGGTGCTGCTACTTACTCAGAATGAGACATTTGTGCAAATCCCTTCATTTCCCCCTAGCCTCATGTAAAATTTCCTCCTGTAAAATGATATTTTAACTAGATGACATCTAATGTCCCTTCTCGTTTCATTGATTCTCCCGGAGACTCATCATAAGTCTTTTCATTGTCTTCTTGCCATTTTTATTCTTCTGAGATGGTGGTATTACGGGACTTGCAGTTGTATAGGATTGCTGGGAAAATATTAATGCTAAAAACATGAGCTTTCATGGGGGAGGGGAAGTATTTGTAGCACCTGACCAAGATATTAATTTCAATTAATACTAATGGACTAACTCAATGGACTGTCTATCCAAATGCATGTCAGAATCAAAACAAGAGTTTTTCATCCTGTTTGATTTTGTAGTGAGGATAGTAAGACAGTTCTACACACGTCTTAGTAATTCTGCATTCTAGGGCATCCTATCCTTACATCAAAAGTTAAGTAGAAAGATAGCATACAGACTTTTGTGTAATTAAACCATTTTCTATCTTGGGGGAGAGTTGGATATTTATCTTACATGGTTGTAGATTTTTTTTTCTCATAAATATTTGGTATCCAAGTAAGTGATCCAATGTTTGAGTTTTTTTTTTTTTTTAATTAATTTTGCTGTCAAGGCTGTTCAGCAATAAGGCTTTTAAAATGTGATGTGTATCATCCCATTTTAAGGTCTTGATTTTAAAAACTTCCTTTGAAGTGAGGAATAGGAGGAGTTCCAGGAAGTCACGTGGTCTGTACCTTAGCCTGAGAGATTTCTTTGAACTATTCAACCTTATTAGCTATGTCCTCAGTCTTTTATCACTCAGCAATGTAATCTTGTCCAGAGACCCTGGACTGATTGGGAAATTCTTTGAAGATAGAAAGAAATGATACCCAGGTCTATCGATAGGGTCCCTGGGCTGCTACTCAAAGGAAGATGAAACTCTCCTTCAGACAAACACAATGAGGTTGGTATGTTTGCAATCTCCCTAGAATATGGTCAGCAATAAGGGGAAAAAAACCAAAACAACTGTATCTTAGATTTCACATTCAGTGTCTAGGAGCAAACATCTGTACTTTTTCTACTTAAACTTTTTTTTTTAAAGATTGCTGACCTCTGTTCTGTATCTTTGATAAAGTGAATGCTAAGCCTGACAACTTGACATTCAAAAAGTTTAACTACTTTGGCTAGGGCTGGGGAAAATAAAAACAGGGGACATAAAATCCCAGGCCTGGTAAGGTAAAGGGAACGCCCTTGCTATATACTTGGAGAGGAGAAGTGTTTATTCAAGACTCACTACTTAGGATAGTCAGACTTTTATTGTTGTTTAAATTTACTCTAATGTTTCATCTTAATTATAGCCTAAGGTTCAACTACTCACTGTAGGAAGGAGGGCTAATCAGATGCCCCAAATTCTCTTCTGCTCCAAGAAGGTTCTTTTTTCTTACTGAACTATTTAGACCATACACCTCATAGTGGAAAGAGAGCTGGATTAGAAGGCAAAGGACTTGTTTGAGCATCAGCTCTCCTATTTCTTTCCTACCTGGGTGATACCTTTGGGCCTCAGTTTCCTCATCTGGAAAATGAAGGCGGTTGGCCTAGATCAGATGAAAATAGCCCTTTTATTTTATTTTATTTTTATTTTTATTTTTTGCTTTTTTTGGAGGGCAATTGGGGTAAAGTAACTTGCCCAAGGTCACACGGCTAGGTTTTTGTTTGTGTGTGTTAAGTGTCTGAGGCCGGATCCGAACTCAGGTCCTTCTGACTCCAGGGCCAGCGCTCTACTCACTGCGCCACCTAGCCGCCCCTTTTAGCTATAAATCTGTCTGCCATATAGTTAACTTGACTGCCCCAACATTCCCAGGCTGTAAAGAAATGGAAATCATATCTGTCTCTGTAACAATGATGGGCCTCTCAGCTCCCTTTTCGTCTTCCCCAAACACAGTATGGGCTTGTTTCTTAGATTACTGTTAGGTTAAAGTCTTCCTTTCTCTCCAATTGTGATTAGGGCATAGTTCTAGGGGTTTGGGTCTCTTTATAGGCCAGATGGATTTTGGACCTGAACAGACACTTTTAACATTATTAACATTTTCTCTACCACTTTCTTAAGTTGAGTTAAGCAACAAAACAATAACTCAAGCCCAGATTTGTAGTGTTTACTGATTTCCAAGGTATAAATGCTCACATTGAAAATTTAATAACAGCTCTTGGGAGCCAGGTCCAGTTGGCTCCAGGACACACGTAGCAGGGATCTACTGACTGGTTATGCATCCTAGTGATTTCCATGGGCCATCACACCCTCAGCAATGAAGGAATGCTCCTCTGAGCTACAAATCTGCCTAAGCTCTCATTCTCAGATATCCTCTCCCCAGCCTAGTGTTTATTCCACATTACATTAGACAGATGGTGTGGAGAAATAGGAACTGGTCCCCTGCTGATTTTATCCAGAAACCTCTTTCTTTTGACTAGTCATCAGCAGTACCTGCCAGGGAGCCCATTTTCAGTGACCAGATCTTTTGCACATCATTTAAATCCTACAGTTCCTCTGATAACACTATTATGTGTTAGTGTAATTCTCCAAATTCTTTCAGTGCATTTCCTGACGTCTCAGTGACTCATGCCTTGATATTTCCCTGAATTTTTTTATGTGTTCCCAGGGTCCTGTAAGTCATTACACTAATGGTACTGATACCAGAGCTGACTTTAAGCGTCACAATGTGTCCAGGAAAAGGAAGACCTTTTACGTGTGTTGGCCTTGGACTGACCCAATGTGATAATAATAAAGGAGCTTTATCATTTATTATCATACTGTTGAAGTAGACTATGTTAAGTTTAAAGAAAAACACTCTGAAGATTAGTCTTTGGGAAGCCAGTTTGAATAGACACAAACACATATATATGCATGTAGATTTTCTATTTTCTTAATATATGTACATATATATATACATAGGGAAGCACTATTAAGGGAGATGTATATGTATATATGCATTTATATGTGTTTACAATTCCTTATACCTTAAAAAATGTTATTGCTTTTTCTTATATACAGGGTATCCCTAAAGTCTGGACACATAGGAAATCTCATTAACTATGCATATTTTCAAGAAATGAAATGAATGAAATTTTCAACAGCATTTTATTTAATAAGCAAAAGTTTTAGCCATGATAATTTCATATGGAATAAAAGCTTTCATTAGTTATTGGGGACTATTTTCCATATTAATGAGATTAATTTAATTAATTATTGAGATTTTCTATGTGTCTCCTATGTCTTCCTATGAAATCTCATTTATGCTAATTAAATAAAATGTTGCTGAAAATATGCATAGTTAAAATATGCATAGTTAATGCTAATTAAATAAAATGTTGCTGAAAATATGCATAGTTAAAATATGCATAGTTTCCTATGTGTCCAGACTTTACAGGGACCCTGTATCATGAAGAAGGAAGCAAGCATTTATTAAGCACCTGCTATATTACATGCCGAGCACTGTGCTATAGTGCTTTACAAATACCATCTCATTTCATCTTCACAACAACCCTGAGAGATAGGTACTAAAATTGTCCCCATTTTACAGATGACAAAACTGAGACTGAGAGAGGTTACGTGATTAACCCAGGATCACCCATCTAGTAAGTGTCTGAGACTGAATTTGAACTCAGGCTTTTCTGACACCAGGCTCAGCACTATCCACCGCCCCACCTTGCTGCCTCTGGGGAACAGTGTGGCAGAATAGAAAGAACACTGGGTTGGGAGACTTTATCTTGAAATTTAGCTTTGATTCTATCGTTTATTAGCCACATGACCTTGGACAAAGCTCTGTCCCTCTTTGGGGCTCAGTTTCCTCATCTGTAAAATGAAGGTTGGAACTAGAATAAAGGTTCTTATGTTTTGTGTGTCATGGACCCCTTTGACAGTCTAGGAAAGCCTATGGACACCTTTACTTTTTGGAGGGGGTAAGGCAGGGCAATTGGGGTTAAGTGACTTGCCCAAGGTCACATGGTTAGTGTGTGTGTGTGTGTGTGTGTGTGTGTGTGTGTGTGTGTGTGTAAGAGAGAGAGAGAGAAACAGAGAGAGAGAGAGAGAGAGAGGGAAGGAGGGAGGGAGAGAGAGAAAGAGACAGAGAGATACAGAGAGACACAAAGAGACAGAGACAGACAGAAACAGAGAGAAATAGAGAGACAGAGAGAAAAACAGAAAGACAGAGAGAGGAATGTTTAGAACTTTAAATAGAAGGTACTAACTACCCCACCTCCAAAGGTCTTTTTCAGTTCGGCCAAGGGACTGCTGGGAATCAGAAGCAGGAGGTAGGATGGGCTGGGCAGCTTGTCAAAATGGGGAAGAGGACATCAGGGTCTGCTTATCCTACTATCTTTCTTTCTGTGAAGCAGTCTAACAAATCACTCCCTTTTGCCCTCCCAGTTGAGGGAAAAAGGAATGTTATCACGTAGCAGACAGAAAATTGGATCTGGGTGGGAGGAAAGGGGCTCTAAGCATTCCTGCCCAGGAGTCTGCTTTGCTCCAATTGGTTCTTATTCTCTCTTTTGCTGTTACTTTCCTAACAGTTTCAGATCAGAGTATTTCTGATGTTTTATACAGGACTTTGAAAACTTTATATATATATATATATATATATATATATATATATATATATATATATAAATGTTAATTCTCTCCCTCCTTCTCCTTCTTATTATTAATATTATTACTATCACTGTTCAATGGAGAGGTGCTAATATCTGGTCAGATCATCATGGCTGGAATTAATGTGATCTGAAGAAAGAAGAGACAGATACATTTGCTACAAAAAATCCTTCAGAGCTTTTTAACTTGGATTATTTCAATTGAAAAGTAATTATAATAATGATCATAATGACTAACCTTCTTAGATTACTTTAAAGTTTACAAAGTACTTTATATACATTATCTCATTTGGCCCTCATGGCAACCCTACTGGGGGAAATTGTTAGTCAAGTAAATTTTATTAAGCATCTACTATGTGCCAGACACTGTTCTAAGGACTAGAAGGGTAATGGTGCCTGCCCTCCAGGAGCTCATAGTCTAATGGCAGAGACAATTGCAAACAACTATGTACAAACAAGATATATACATGTTAAATTGGAGATAATCAAGAGAGGGAAGGCCCTAGAAGTAAAGGAGATTGGGAAGGGCTTCTTGTAGAAGGTGAGATTTTAATGAAGCCAGGATATAGAGGTGAGGAGGGAAAGAATTCTAGGCATGGGGTGACAGTGAGTGAAAATGTTGGGAGTCAGAAAATGGAATGCCTTGTTTGAGGTACAGCAAAGGTTCCAGTGTCACTGAATTCTAGAATATGTGGTAGAAAGGGACCAGGTAATGAAGGGCTTTAAAAGCCAAGTGGATGATCTTTTATTTGATCTTGGAGGTAGTATTTGAACTTCAGAGTTCATTGAATGAGGGAGGATATGTGTAACATGGTTTGACCTGTGCTGTAGGAAGATCACTTTAGTAGCTGAATAAAGGATGGACTAGAGTGGTGAGATATTTGAGGCAAGGAGACCAACCAGAAGTCTATTACAATACCCCAAGTAAGGTGATGAGAACCTGAACTGGGTGATGGAAGTGTCAGAGGAGAGAAGAGATCATACAGGAGAACTGTGAAGATAGAATTGACATAATTTGGCAAGTGATTAGATGTGAAAAGTGAGAGAGTATGAGGATGACGATTAACTTATGCAGTTGGGTGACTGGGTATATGGTGGCACCCTCAAGATGACACCCTTTTCTGGTAATCAGAAAATTAGGAAGAAGGGAGAGTTTGGAGTGGAAGGAAAATAATGAGTTCAGATTGAGATATGTTGAGTTTAAGATGTCTACAAGTCATCAATTTGAGATGTCCAATAAGCAATTGGAGATGTGAGACTGGAAGCCAGGAGAGAGGTTAGAAACTAGACAAGCAGAAGTAAGCATCTCTGCATAGAGATGACCATTGAAACCATAGGAACTAATGAGTTCTTATGATAAGCAAACTAGTGCTTAGAGAGGAGAAAAGTGAGACCGTAACAGCCTTGGGGGACACCCACAATTAATGGGCAACGCCTGGATGAAGATCCAGCATAGGAGAGTATAATGGTAATGGAATAGGAAGATCTTCTCCATCCATTAATAAGCTAATGTGATCACATATGTTTAGTCAAGATATTTTACTACTTTAAAACTCCAGCTCACAGCCGATACATCCTGGGTCACGGAGAGCCCATTGGGGGAGGAACTTGCTTAAAAGGAAATAATTTTGCTTACAGGGAAGTTCTGCTTGCTTGAAAGCTTTCACACCTTTGGTAATTATGCACTGAAGCTGAAGCTTGTGGGTTGTGATGCCTTCTGGCTTTCTATATATTCTGAGATTAGCATTTTGCTTGGGGGCTCACTCATGAGAAGAATGTTCCACTGATTTGGTCCTATGAGAGTCTGGGTAGCTGTTAAGGAGCCCAGGCTTTAAAAACCCAGATGTTGGTGCTTCTCTCTCTGGTAACTATGTATCACTTTGGTCAGACAGTTAGAAGCCCTGTCTGTTGATCTGTGCTGTTTTCTCTGTTTGTAATTTCTCTCTGCTTGTATTTTCTCTATGCTCAGGGTGCTGACCTTTCCCCTGAACAAAGTGAATGATATATGTATGTTTAATTAAAGTAAGATTGTTGACCCTTTGAACAGCTGTTTTTCCTAGTAAAGCAGATCTAAGAACCTGTGCTAGCAGTCATCCTGGGTATGCCAGTGTGGTTGCTGTTACAGAGTAAGAAGGAACAGTCATGAAGACAGGAAAAGAACCAGGAGAGAGGTGGGTCATGAAACCCTAGTGAAAAGAGAATATCAAGGAGAAGAGGGTAATCCACAGTGTTAGAGGCTTCAGATGGGTCAGGAAGGGTAAGGACTGAGAAAAGGCCATTCAATTTGGCAGTTAGGAGATCAGTGGTAATTTGGGAGGCAATGGTTTCATTTGAATGATAAGGTTGGAAGGCAAACCATAGACAAGTTCAGGAGTGAGAAGAAAGGAAGTAGAGTGCGTTTTAGACAGCAGGGAAGAAGCCAATAGACAGGATTAGTGAAAGAGTAGGGATTCCTCAGATATTTACTGTGTGACTTTGGGCAAGTCACTTAACCCTGTTGGCCTCAGTTTCCTCATCTGTAAAGTGACCTTGGCAAACCACTCCAGTATCTTTGCCAAGAAAACCCCAAATGGGGTCATGAATAGTAGATGACTTAACAATAAAAACAACAGAGATGATAAAGAGGTAATCTGCTGGAGAAGATGAGATGGAATGGGATGATTTGTGCAGGTAAGAGCTAGCTATTGCAATAAAATGAGATAAAGAAATTGGAGGGATGAGAATAAATCAAACACTCTCAAGTCAGCTTTCTCTTTCTGTTACCCCACCCTTTTTTGCAAACTTTAACATATGCTGATGATGATGATGACAGCTAGCATTTAAGGTTTATGGTTTACAAAGTGCCATGCATATATTATCTCATTTGATTCTCACAAGAACCCTGCGAAGTAGATGCTGTTACCATCCCCATTTTACAGAAGAGGGAACTGAGGCCTTGACCTCAGGGTCAGATAAGTAAGTGTCTGAGGCAGGGGCTGAACTCATATTATACAGACTTTTGTTTAAGACCAGTCCTGTATCCACTACAAGGGGAGACCTCAGTCCGTCATCAAAATAGAGCTTGCAATTAGCCAGGCTAGACAGAGGTAGGTTTGGAGGAGGGGGATTTTTTTTTAAATACCCACTCTTTCATTGCAAATGTAAAATGAACTTGACATTCACAGCCATTTCTGTTTCTCTGGACAGAAGTGCAACCTCAGGCTCTCAAGAAAACCCAAGGAGGCATCATGAACATCAGCAGCTTTGTTCTACGCTCCCTGACACAAATACAGTCCAAGGCTGATGTCTTAGCCTCCTCATCTTGACTCTGCTCTGACCCCACCCCAGTTTACTGACTATAGGGACTGGTGGAAAAACCACCTCTTAGAGTAATTAAAATGTGGCTGTTTATAGGGTTCAAAATACTTTTAATTTGAGTGTTCCCTGAGGCTCTTCTAAGGGTATCATTTAATAAATTCAGTAAGTCATTAAGACACCTTTAATTTTAACCTTCATTAAATTAATTTCTAATTGATTTTTTAAAACATCTTGAGAAATGTTTCTTCCACAGAGGCAACCCTGAAATATCCATTGGTTACATGTTGATAATTGGGAAAAGCCCTGAACTAGGATTCAGAAGGCCTGGATTCAGTTGCTTGCACTAACAATTGTACTAACTAGTTGTTCAGGCAATGGGCTGGCACTTAACCTCTTCAGCTTAAGTTTCCTGGTGCATAAAATGAGGTGGTTGCTCTGTTAAGGTTTCACATTCCAGCTTTCACATTCCATATACATTCCATGAGTTTTTGAGGATGGGCTCAGATCAATTAATACACCTTTCAGAACCCATCCATCCAGGTTGGGATGTCATTGGCCCTTCTGAACATTACAAGATTTATTGTGTGACTTTGTTTTTTATCTGGAAGAATTTGGTGAGTACGTGCAAGTAAGTGACAGAAACTTTCCTAACTGGCCCTAATGGAGTTAGAATTGGAGGGGGTGGGGGGGAACAGAGAGAAAGGTATTTGGGGGAAGAGTGTTTTCCCTTGGTCCATATGTATAAATTACCCAGAACCACAGGGCCTGAGGGGATGTGTTTCTTTCTTGTATTCTCTCTCATAGACACCCTGTCAGCCACTTAGCTATAACCAATTAGTCTTACCATTATCAGCAAAGATAGGGAATCAGGATGAAAGAAAGTCTTTAGTAGAGTGTTATCTAAGGCTCAGTCCTTGGCCATATTCTGATCAATATTTTTAAAGCAATAAATTGGATGGAATATGTTTGTAAAATACAAAGAAGGATGATGGACTATTATGAACAGTATCATCTCATAAAGCAGAGAAACACTGGATGGTAAAACCAGTTTAAAGAACTTGGCAAGAGATCAAAGTAATCAAAGTCATCCCAAGAGTATCTGAGGATGAAAATGGAAGGTAAACAACAAATGAACAGAAGAAAAACAAAAAAGATCTTTTTTCACCATCAGGAGCAGGGAAGCCACCAGAGTAAATCCTAACAGCACAATCCACAATGTGCTTAAAGAAGCAGTAAATATGTCCCTACAGAGACCAAAGATGAGAAAAACAGCTAGATTGGAGTAATGGCTAAAAATGATGGGAGAGGGAGAAGACTGTGCATGTTTATCCTCCTAATTGGATGCCATAGAGTAGCTACAATGAAGGAAGAATATCAGTTGAGACACCCAATTCACATGAGACAAAATTTAAGAAAAAAATAGCACTAAACATGGGCTTAAATGTTTATGAACAGATTCCAAAATTTAGGTGACAAGAGAAGATCCTAATGCAATTTGAAATTTGCGTGCAAAGAGGCACATCTGACCTCTTATGTATCTCTGAGACTTGGCTGGGTGAATGGACTATGGCAGTGGAGGAATATACTTTATTTAAAGGACAAAGGATAGGTAAAAGTGTTCCAAGTTAAGAAAGGATTCCCTGTGGATTGTGAGTACTCACAACACTTCTATTTGTGGATTGGGTTGGAACCATGAAGCCTTAAAACTCTGGAAATCAATTGCCCCTAAAAAATGGGGGGGGGGCAGCTAGGTGGCACAGTGAATAGAGCACTGGCCCTGGAGTCAGGAGGACCTGAGTTCAAATCTAGCCTCAGACACTTAACACTTACTAGCTGTGTGACCTTGGGCAAATCACTTAACCCCAACTGCCCCTCCCAAAAAAAAAAACAAAAACTGGAAGAAATCTGTAACCACTCGCTAAAAGGTTTAGCTTAACCATCGCCATAGGAAAGACCAAGTAGATGAAGAATTTCTATCACCAAGATTTCAACATGCATTTGGTTGGACAGCTTAAGTTTGTCCTGTCTGGGATAGGCAATACAACAGATAGATGGCCCATAGTTTAAAAAAAGGGGGCAGATGGGTGGCTAGGTGGCACACTGAATAGAGCACTGGCCCTGGAGTCAAGAGGACTTGAGTTCAAATCTAGCCTCAGACACTTAACATGTATGACCTTGGACAAGTCACTTAACCCCAATTGCCCTGCCCTCCCCCCTCCAAAAAGCAAAAAAAAAGGGGCAGAGCAGGCCAGATTGCCCTCAGGAAATTGCAAATATCTTTTAATTACTCCAAGCTTCCCAATAAAACAAAAGCCTCCCTTTTAAATAAACTATATTCTACCACTGTTGCTTGTTGGCACTAAGATATGCAATACAACAATCTTCAAAGAATTAGAAGGGATATTACCCTGAAGGCAATGGAGAAATACAAGACAGGCTTCAGTAAGCTGCAACATGTAGTCATTAAGGAACTTCAAATAAAGTAAAAGATATCAAGGAAATTCATGATAGGAAGAGAAGATTGTTATGAAGATGTTATGAGTGGGACAGATGACAGACAGCCAGAGTGCTCCATTTGTATGCCTTCGAGAGGTCAGGGGAATGGCTAGGTGGTGCAGTGAATAGAGTGCCAGGCCTGGAGTCAAGAAGACATGAATTCAAATCTAGCCTCAGACAGACAGTGACCCTGGGCAAGTCATTTAGGCTTGTTTGCCTCAGTTTTCTCTTCTGTAAAATAATCTGGAAAAGGAAATGGTAAACCACTCCAGTATCTTGGCCAGGAAAACTCCAGCTGAGATCACAAAGAGCCAGACACAATTGAAACAAGTGAACAACGACCAGATGTCAGGGCATTATGGGCAGATGATGGGTAGGCCTCAGTGGGTTGCAATCCACAATGTTGGAGGGAACTTACAAATCAGTGAGATTACAGATCCATTTGAGAATAAATTGGATAAAAATGTGGATTCAATTAAACAAACTCTTAATATGGTACATATATACATGGTACTCTATTAGATTCTGAGGATACAAAGATGAAAAATTACAGCCTCTGCATTCATAGGACAACCCCATCTCCAGAACTGGAGAGGACCTCAATGACCATCAGTAGTCGTGGGATCATGGAGTAAGAACTGTCAGTAAGTAAGAGATCATGTAATCCAATCCCCTCATTTAACAGATTATAAAACTGAGGCCCAGAGAGGCTAAGACTTCCATCAGAGTTCATGCCATCAGAGTCAGGATTTGAATTCAGGTCTTCCCAGTCCTGGGGCCCACATTCCATATGCTACTCCCTCCATATTGCTTCTCCCTACCTTTCCACCCCATACCTATGCAATACACCCAGGAAGTGATCATCTAGCCTCTTCTTGAAGATTTCTTTTGAAGGGTAACTCAATATTTTTCGAGTGAAACCACTCCCCTAGTCTCAGGGCATCTTCTAGCCTAATCGTGCTGAAGTTTCTCTTTAAGAAAAATAGCTGGCCTCTGACATCTGGGGCAGGAAAGGGCTGGGTTGGAGGGTTGTCCATTTTCTTATATACCTTCCTTGAACAAGGAAAAGGATTTGCCCAGATAGAGATGAGGAAAGAGTTCATTTTAGATGTGAGGACTAGCCCGAACAATGCACCAAACTCAGGGACAGCAGACTGAAATTGATCAACAATCCACTTGGACAGGAATGTAGAGTGTAGGAAGGGAATGTGTAATTTAGAGCTAGAAAGGTAGTTTAGAAACAAATGGTAGAAGGCTTAAGTGCTAGGCTGAAATCTGTGTTTTATCCTGTGGCAATAGGGAGCCACTGAGGGTTTTGGGGTGAACCACAGTGGGATGGGACCACAGGAAGGCCTGTGTGCTAGGAAGATTATCTTGGCAGCTTTGTGAAGGGTGGCATGTAAGGAGTAAAGGCTAAAAATAGGGAGACCCATTAGGAAGCTATCCCATGCAAGAGATAATGAAAACCTGAACCAAGGTGATGGAGCAGAGAGGTCAATATTGGAGACTTAGAATCAATGGGACTTGGCAAATGATTATGTCTGAGGAGTGAGAGAAATGGAAAAGTCCTGGAGGACTTTAGTGCTTTAAGCATGGGAGAATGGTGGAAACATCAATTAAAACAGGAAAGCAGGGAGGACAAACAAACGTAGTCAGGATGGTGACATATTAGTCTCGGACATAAGGGGTTTGACATGACAGTAAGTTATCATGAGTTATAAAACAGAATAAGAAGGCTCTAGGCTTGGGGGAGAGACTGGAGGTGCATAATAGATCTGGGAGTCATCTATACACGATGACAATTGAAACCATGAAAGAGAAGAGCTCCTATGATAGTGACAGGAATATGGCTGAAAACAGCCAAGCTTAGAGGGTGGTAGGAGTCTGTTAGTCAGTAGACCAACAAGCTCATATTCTAATGGAAGTAACTATGTATATAGAAGATATATATATATAGTATAAACAGAAGGTAACCTTAGAAGGGGAACCAACAGAGGCTTCCTTCAGAAGGTGGGCTTAGAGCTAAGTCTAGAAGGGGACCAGGAAAGCCAAGAGGCTAATGAACAAATGAAAAAGCTTGAAAAGGGACAGACTGGTAAAAATAGAGCCATGAAACAACGAGGTCACCAGAGCCCAAGAAGGAGGGGGTGATCAGCGGTGTTAAGTACTGCAGAAACATCAAGAAGGACAAGCACTGAGAAAACATGGCAGATTCTCCAAAAGTCTGGATGACACATAATGGAGAGAAGTCATTAAGATATTCAAAACTCATGGGAATTAGGATCCAAAAGTCTCTCAAACACCTGGGATAATGAGTCAAATCCAGCAACAAAAATTTAACAGATAAGATGGCATTTAACAGGAACAAATTTAGAAACCTTTGTCTGGGTTCAGAATTCAACTGTACAAGTACAGGATGGGAGAGACTTGCTGAGAAGCCATTTTTATGAAGAAAAAAAAATCTGGTGACTTTGTGCAAACAAATTCAATATGAATGGATAGAATGATATGTCAACCAAAACAAACAAACAAACCCATGTGCTTTTAGATTATATTGAGAGCTATAGTATGTCCAGAAGAAGGGAAGTAATAATAGTCTTACTACCTATTGCAGTAGGATCACATCTGGAGTATCTTTTTTCAGTTTCAATAGCCACATTTTAGGATGCTGATAGGCTAGGTTAGGTCCAGATGAGAGTGACCAGTATGGTGAGGAGATTCAAAACTATACCATATAAGATTGCTTACAAGAAGTAGAGGCACTTAGCTTAAGAAAGAGAAGGCTTGGGAGGTCATAATAGCTATTTGCAAGTATTTTTTCCTTAGTTCAATTCATACATTTATATATATGTATATACATACATGTATAGATGTATGTATGTATATGTGTATTATGAATAAATTTTCTCAATATTATGGGATCTCTGACTCCATTCAAGTCTCCTCTGTCTAAAAATATTTAAGAGTTCCCTGTGTTTCCCAGTTGACAAATGGTTAAGGAATAGTAACAGGCAATTCTAAAGGAAACAACCCAAGCTATATATAGCCCCATGAAAAATGTTCCAAATCATTGATAATTAGAGAAATGCAAATTAAAGCAACACTAAGGTCTATCTCATACCCATCATATTGGCAAAGCTGACAAAAAAAGAAAAATGAAATTACCTCCTTAGAAAGATAGTGACTTCCCTATCCCTGGAGGTTTTCAGTAGGCATTGTATAATCACTTGTCAAGTATATTGTGGAGAAGAACTCACAATTCAGGTGGGAGATAAATTCAGAGATCCCTCCTAATTCGGAGATTCTATGAAAAATAAGTATCAGATTTTTTTTTCTTCATCTCCTAGAACCATTCAATGGATATAACCCAAAAAGTTCTTATTCAGATCCAGGGATTTAAGTTTATTCTGAAAAGGTAATTATACAAATCATACAGATGGCTTTATTGTTTTTACCTTTATTCAAATAACTGGACCCAAATATAACTCTGTGGTCTTCTTATTGAGCAGCACTCAACTGGGGACAATTGAGGATAGTCAAGGCTATGTCATTCAGAACAGACAATAAATGATTATCCAAAGCAAATCTTATTTTCAATTTCTTTGTAACATTACTGTCCCCTCTGCGTATTTATTTCCTCTGTAAGAATACTTCTTGAGAACAGGTCCCCTATCTTATTTATCTACCTAAGAACCTTGTGGCTTACTTTTTGCTGAATGAATGAAGACATGTGCCTTTTCATTTTTTGAAATTCACACATGCTTCACACATACATCTTCAGTGGTTTCCGAAGTCATGATTTTGTAAGTCCCATTCACTTGCCAGCTGTTAACCAATTGCCTTAAGTGTAATTACAACTTACTCTGTAAATAGTCTTTTATGTGCCTTATAACACCTCTGAACTATGTGGAGTGATCAATGGCAGCGCATATAAGGGGATTTAGGCACAAAAGTAGAGAGAAATTCCTAAAAAATAGGCAAACCAATGGTAAAGGAGAATTAGGACTCAAAAAAATTTGCTACACATATATAACTATGCTGCATAGTTTTAGGGTACTGAAAAATCAACCCACAGCATAAAAGTTTATAACAAATGTGTTAAATTAATGGAAAACAATCCTAATAGAACCTGAACTCCTTAAGGATATTATTTTGTTTTTGTATCCCCATCATCTAACCCAGGGTCTTGCACAGAGTAGATGCTAAATAAATGCTTATTGAAGTGAATCTCCTTTTTTTTTTTGCTTTTTGGTGGGAGGAAAGCAGGGCAATTGGGGTTAAGTGACTTGCCCAAGGTCACACAGCTAGTAAGTGTTAAGTGTCTGAGGCCAGATTTGAACTCAGGCCCTCCTGACTCCAGGGCTGGTGTTCTATCCACTGTGCTACCTATCTACTCTGTGAATCTCTTTTTTAAAATTAAATTTTACTTTATAATCGATTGCAAATTCTTTCCCTTTTATCCCTCCTTCCCGTGCCTGTTAAGATTAGAAAAACAAACATTTTAAACATGTATAGTTAAGGAAAACAAATTCCCACATTAACCATATCCTAAACAAAAATATGCTTTGTGGAAATGGAATCAATGATGAATAGACTAATAATTTCAATAATATTAAATATCATTATTTAATAATATTAAATATCATTATTTAATAATATTTAATATTATTATTTAATAATATTTAATATTATTAAATAATAATAATGATTTGTTTCAGCTCTGTTATTATTCAGGAGGGACCTAAATAACCTGGGAATGGGAATCAGCCAATCAGAAGATCGAATGAGTGTTGCTTGAGTTTGATGCTTTTTGGTGTCCAGTAACTTGGAGCACCTCTGCTGCGCCAGCTGACACAGCACCAGCTCCAACTGTTTTATACCCGCCCCAAATGAACAGAGCTTGCACAAACAGTCTGGTCCTAGATACTCTGCACTCCTCCTATTCTCCTGTAAAACCATATAAAGCACTTCCTAAAATCCAGTCTTTGGAGCAGTCCATAGAGCTCTGCTGTACTCAATCAATAAACTCTGCCCCAATTTCAACTTCAGTCTTCATTCTAAGTTCATCACCTATCTAAAGGGGACAGCACATTTCATCCTGAGGTTCTCTGGAATTGTGGTTGACCATTGTTTTTGGTCAGAATTCCTAAGGCTTTCAAAGTTGTTCGTCTTTACAGTATTGTTGTTATTATATGAATGGTTCTCCTAGTTCTGCTCACTTCACTTTGTATCAGTTCACACAGTTTTCCTGGTTTCTTCATCTTCATTGTTTCTTCCAAAACAATAACATTCCATCATCTTAATCTACCATAACTTATTTGGATATTTCCCAATTGAAGGTCACCTGTATTTTGCTGCTACAAAAAGAGGTAATATATATATAAATGCATATATTACATATGTGTTTATATACACAAATATATAGATATAAAAACATACAGCACTTTTCTCTTCTTTGATCTATTTGGGGTATAAACCTAGTAGTGGTATCACTGAGCCAAATAGGATGCATTTTTAAATAACTTTTTGGGCAGAGTTTGAAATTATATTCCAGAATGGCTGAACCAGTTCAAAAGCTCTACCAAAATGCATGAATTTACCTGTTTTCCCACAGTCCCTCTAGCATGTCATTTTCCTTTTTGTCAGTTTGCATTACTCTAATAGTGACTCAGAGCATTTTTTCATATAACAAGTTATACTTTGGATATCTTCCTCTAAAAACTTCCTATTCATAGCTCTTGACCATCTATCAATTGAGGAATGGCTCTTAATCTTATAAATTTGACTCAGTTCCCTGTGTATCTTAGAAATGAAGTTTTTATCAGGGAAACTTGCTCCATTGTATGTGTACCTTTTAGCAAAATGTAGCTCCCATTTTTCTCTCTTTTAATTAGGTCTATTTTTGTTGTTAATTTGTCTGAGATGGCAAGTGTTAACTCTCCTTTCTTTTTTTTTTACGTCAACTGAAACATAATAGATTATGCTCTGGCCCCTTATTTTAACTCTGTGTATCTTTCTGTATTAACTGTGTTTAAGAGAAGGGTCTATTATATTTTCATCTGGGGCCAGTCTTTGACTGACAAACTTCTCATCCTAAGGGTTTGTGGGTAAGAAAAGTAGAGCTGGGAGATTGGGGGGGAGGGGGTGGAAATGGGGCAAAGCAATGGATATGGGATGAAATCTCAACATTACCTACAAATAGAAAAAATATCTTATGGGTAAATTTTTATTTTTAGACCAGACATGATTTTATTGGTATAGGGAACTTTTGGAGAATCATTTACTTTGCTAATATAGATTGTCACCTTCTATACAACTTACAGCCTTAAAAAGTTGCCTAGGACACTGAAAGGTTAAGGCACTTAACAGGGTCACACAGTTAACCTGTGCCAGAGGCAGAGTTTGAGCTCAGATCACCCTATTCTGATGCCAGCTCTTTGTCTACTAAGCCAGTTAGTTAGTCAATTAACATTTATTAAGCAGCTACTAAGTTCCAGGCACTGTGCTAAGTGCCAGAGAGACAAAGAAAGGCAAAAGATAGTCCCAGGAGGAGCTCACGATCTAACAGGGGGGACAACGTGCAAACAACTGTGTACAAAGCAAGCTATATGTAAGATAAATAGGACATAATTAACAGGAGAAGGCACTAGAATTAAGAGGAGTTGGGAAAAATTTTCTCTAGGAGGTGGGATTTTAGTGGGGCTTTAAGGAAGCCAGGGGAGCCAGGAGGTAGAGATGAAGAAGGAGAACATTCCAGGTATTCAGGCATAGCCAGAGAAAATTCCCAGAGCTGAGAAATGGAATTGGAAGAATAGCCAGGAGGCCAGTGTCACTGAATCAAAGAGTATATGGGAAGAGGGAGAAGGACTGTAAGAAGGATGGGAGGGGGCTCAATTATGGAGGGATTTGTACGCCAAACAGAGGATTTTATATTTGGTCCTAGAGGAGATAGGGGATCCCTGGAGTTTGTTGAGTAGGGAGATGACATGATCGTACCTGCTCATATGTATGCCTGTTTGTATGTGAATATGTATATGAATGTATATATGTATATATACACATGTATATATGTGTATATATTTATGAACATGTCAACATATTAAGGATTGGCCATTTTGTAAATGTAGGAATTCCCTGAAGATTTGAAACCATTTATAATTTTAAGCCTTATGGAATGACCTGAAGCTCAGAAATATTAAGTAACTTACTTGTCTAAGTTCAAGTTGCAAGTGTCTAGTCGGGATTTGAACAGAGGTCTTTCTGATTTCCAGTCAAGCTTTCTGTCCACCAAGACACATAACATACACACACACACACCATGATCTGCTATCCAGATATCTTGACAACCTTCAAACTGTAAAGATCACAATCAGCTTTATACTCCATACTCTTTGTAAGATGGAGCCATACAGATGAAATAAAATGAAGGAATTAGATTTAGCTAGACTGGTGCCAGTGCCCTTTCACCAAGAGACACTTCTGAATGTCTTGAAAGGGCATTGAACTGGAATTCAGGAAGCTACCTAACACACTAGATGTGAGTCAGGCTCCTCAAAGATCTCAATAGGCTAGAACACTGTACTGAATTGAAGAAGGAAACATCAAAGAGGGAAAAAAGTAGTCTTACATGGGTTCAAGAAATCAACTTTAAAAATATAATATAGGGTACATGATTAAACATATAGCAGTTGAGGTGAAAAAGTTCTGGGATGCTTTAATGGATTACACACTCAAAATGTGCCAGCACCATGATATGGGGTCCAAAAAAAAAAAAAACTCCAACCAAACCTAATGAAGTCTTGGATTGCTTTGAGAGGGGATGACCTAAGAAATGCTCTAAGGAATTGTTCATCCCTCTCTGCTCCCTCCTGGTCAAACCCATCTGAAATACTGTGTTCATTTTTGAGTACCATATTTTAGAAGGCCATTGATGAATCGGAAAGCATTCAGTGAAGGGCATCTGGGATGATGAAAGGCCTTCTTCTGGAACATACCATATTAGGCCTGGCTGAAGGAATTGGGGGTGTTTAGGCTAGAAAGAAGAAGGCTCACAGAAGCTGTGATAACTGTATTCAAGCACCTACTTGAAAAGCCTTTTTTTCTTTGGCCTCAGAAAATAGAAAAAAAAATGAGTGGAACATGGAGAGGTAAATTTAGGCTTGAGGTCAGGGGGAAAAAAACTTCTGTAAGGAGCTGACATTCTTGGCAGGAGGGTGGATAGGAGGAACAAGGTGAATGAAAGCAAGTAAACATAGCAGATTTACAAAGTAAATGTGCATGTGGTGGGGGGAGGGGACATTTTCAGAAATGGGGTGGCCCAACAGATACAACGTCACAGAAATAGGAGATGGAGGGTAATGTTTGGGGAACAGCAAGTAAACAACTTTGGCTGGAACCCTGAGCACATGAAGAGAAATGTATGCCAGGCCTTGAAAGGTAGACTGAAGCCAGGCTATAAAGGGTTTTAAATGCCAAACAAAAGGGTTTGTGTTTTATCTTAGAGAGGGTTGGAAGCTACTGTGTTTTGGTAGCTATTTGGAGGATATTTAGGGAGGGGAGAGTCTGTATGGATGGAAACCAAATGGAAGGCTACTGACTAAGGTAGTCCAGGTGAGAGGTCATGACCACTTGAATTAGGGTGATACCTGGGTGAGTGAAAGAAGTGGGGGGGGGGCTGACACAAGAGATATGGAGATTGAATAGAGATAGAATCAATAAGACTTGGTAATTGATTAGATATGTAGGGTGGAGTGAGAATGAGGAGTCCAAATGACGCCAAGGTGATGAACCTGGGTGTCTAGAAGGATGCTGGCGACATCAACTGAGAAGCTAGTTTGGAGGGGAAAATGAGTTCTTTTCTCTATGTTTGAATTTGAACTGTTTATAGGTCATCTTTATCTTTCTCACCTCCCCCAGCGCCTAGCACAGCATATTAAATATTTGCAGAGTAGGTTTGGGGGGTTTATATTTCATCTGTGACAGGAATTCCTCTTGTGGAAACTCTCTTTACCAGTTCATGGAGAGTGACCACTCTTTTGTAATTTACAGTTTTACGAAGTTGCCTGAGGTGGGGGGAGGTTGTTTCTCCCAGCATCATTCAGCTCATATGGGTCAGAGACAAGATTGAAGGCCGGTCTTCCTAACTAAAGGCTGGCCTTCTACAATATACTGTTCCCACTTTGTACGCATAGTAGGCATTTATAAATACTTATTGAATGAGTGAGTGAATGTTACATAAGGTATAATCATTATACATTCTATTTATCACACTGAGGGTGAGATCCTTGAAATACCTTTCAGGGTCACCAAACATTATATTCAGTTTGTTTTTCCTGTAAATATTTGATATTCTAATGCCTTCAAAACTGATGAAATACAGAGCTCCCAATTTAGGAAATGAATGTATCCTAAAAGTGTATTTGATAAGTTGATTCTTTGATATTTTCCCATGGGACCAATGTTTAAGTGGTGACTAGGTTCTTAGGCCAGCCCATTTACCTTCACAATGAAATATAATATTAATAGCATTTTATATTTCCAGGGATCAAGGACTTGTTAATTCCTATGTTTGTGCAAGAGAAAATATCTTTTTATATCTACAGAAGAAGGAACCACTGCTTCAAGTGAGTGAATGTAGGTCAAAGTTACTTCCAAGAAGTTTATACTTTCTGGGAAATTAAATGGGGTTGGAGGTGGGGGTGGGTAGGTTTGGGTGGATCACTGGGGAAAAAGAAGAAAAAGGAAGAAACTCAGAGGATTTTTCTGTTGTTGTTCCTATGCATGGTACATTTGTAAAAAACTGAGAAATTCATTTATTGAAAACTCTTCATGGGATATATGTGTAATGGGGGTGGGGAGTAGAGGGATTTGGTGCATCCATTCCCAGACCACCTAAAATGGTATTATCTTCAAAGTAAATATTCCTTAGCTAAAACTATTTGACATTAAGTGGGTAAATAGGACTGAGGGGCTGGTCCCAGTCCATTTATTCACATATGTGGAAGATACCAGAGCTCATGTATGGACATTCTGATTGGCAAGAACCTTTTTTCCATTGGCTTTTTCAAAATGACGCTGGACTCAGCCCCTGCTATGAGTGATTCCTTTGATCATAGCCTGAGAGACCATTCAGTAAAAGGTGGAGAGTCTTAGGGCCTTCTTCTACCTCCTTGTACCCCTCTGGCCATATGGCACCAGAGAAATGGTTCTGGGTCTTTGGTATTTTCCTTCATTCTTTCCTATTCTATGTGCAGGGATCAGTATCTCTGATCTGGGCCCAGAGTGCAAGCCACGGGGTTCTGGGAGTCTAGGAATCTAGAATTTGGAAGTCCTGGAATAGCCAGTCTAGAACTAAAATGTTGAGGAGCTAAGCTACCTGGAATTATCTTTGGTATTTCAGAATAGCAGAACCCTGCAGCAATACCAGCTTTGGACTTGAATTTGGTGGGATTAGTGCTATGCAGGAAATGAGTTGTGAGCCTGTGCCCTCCACTCTAGACCAGGATCGCAGGGCAGGGGGAAGGGAGGGGAGGATTATGCCCCAAGAGTTAAAGGAAATTTTTGTCCCTTGTTCTGGCCATATCTTTATGGTAAATACTCCTTTGAAAAACAATTTGATGTTAAGCAGTTAAAATGGAATGGGGGTGCTAATGGCTAGGCCTCTAAAACTGGAGGAGAACATTCCCAGTGAGGGCTGAGGGCAGAGAATGGAGGTACCTCAAATCTTTCAGTGTCTGAGAACCCAGAGGGGGGAAGATGTTAACAGGAGGAGGCCTGAGTCAATAATGTGGGAGAAAAACACTCCTTATTCAATTAAGTTATGTTCATTCTCTGATCATGTTGTATAAAATGAAGTTTACTAAGTTTCCTTTTTATTTTATTTTTTTTTTTGATGTATGTTCATATATCACCTAATTGCCCTCAAATATTACAGATAAGGACCTGCTTGGCCTATGCCATGGACAAATGAATTGACCTGCCCAGAGTCAAACAGTCAGTATCTGTCTACTATGAGAGGTTGCCCTCTCCTATATTTTAGCTTTAAAAGTTATGGTGCCGAGTTCTGTAGCACTTGTCCATCTACTGATACTGATTTCAATTTCAACAACAGAGTTCTCAAAATCTTTAGGCCAGGGGTGACCCCAAGGCCTCAGGTTTCCCACCCCTACTCTAGGCCAAACCTTTTAGCTATAGATTGAAATAGAAATGACCCTTCCACTGTGAGCAAGAAATCTAAACTGTACTAACTTCCTCCCACTTAAATGACATTCTGGCCTCTTCCCTTTGATCTGAATCTCCTCAGTATTGACATCAAAATGGCTATGATGTCACTGTCTAGATACATTCAGAGTGGAAGCTGCTATTGACTCACTCTTGTCTTAACAGTCAAGGGAAAAATAATTGCTCTACTTCTGATTTAAAGTAGAAATTCTTGTTTCACTCTTCTCCTCTAAGGGAGTAGACATCAGTGATCTGCTGCAGACAGCTCTTGCTACAAGATTATTTCCCCAGGCTGATGACTAGGGAAAAGATTAAGATTTTTCCTTCTTTCTGTTACCATGTACTTCACCACATGTAATATATCCTTATTTGATATTTCTAGCAAGCTATGTTTCCTTGACTATTATTTTTCCCTACTGCCCAAATGGTATCCTCCTATGGATCACTGCTATGCTTCAGCCCCCCTCATGTCTTCCCTGGAAAATGGCATCCCCTCCTAATTGGTCTCCCTTTGCCTCAAGTTTCTCCTTGCTCCAATCTCTCCTCTACACAGCTACTAAAGTGATTTTCCTAAAGTGTAGGTCTAATCCCCAATAGAATGCTCCTTGATGGTTAGGACTCTTCATTCGTTTGTTTACTTTTGGCCTTATATGCTCTGTGCCATGGCACATAAGTAGGCTAAATTTAATATATGCTCATTGATCATTGATCAGTTTACTGATTGATGAATGTGGCATTTTATGTATGCCCTCAGATTCAGTTGATGTGGTGTTTACAGTTCTGTCACCAAGGAAGTGACTCAGTTCATGTTTAGAATTCTGTATTACCAAGGAATGGCTCTCTGGAGGAAGATGGTTTTAGAAATGAAGGCAGTGCAAAAAAAAATACAAGTTTTAAAATGAAGTAAAATTTTAGGGGCCATTTTCTTAGGCACTGTCTTCAGAAGTGTTCTTGTTGTATACCATATATTCTTCTTGATCAAAAGCTCTTTTCTCCCAATTTCACAAGACCCTGGCGCCTTATTCAACTTTCCTCTACAGAGGATCTTAAAACTTAGCTGGAAGGATTATAGAGTCATAGACTTAAAATTAAAAGGGACTTTTCAATGATCCAAAGCTCATCTAGTCCATTTCCCTTATTTTAAAAAAGAGCAGCTGAGGCCCTGTAGGGTTAAAGGAATATAAGATCTTCTCCCATCCATTAATAAGCGTGACCACATGTGTCCCCTTTTCCCTTGGAACAGGAGCCATGTTCCCAGGTCTAAAAGTACACAGGTATTTCAATCACAGATGTCTTGCTGCTTTGAACTTGGGCTCAGTTCACAGCTGTGACACATCCCACGCTAACGTCACATCGAGCCCTGGTGTAGAGTCAATCAGGGTCTGGGTCACAGGGATTTTCACACCTTTCCAAGTAAGTGCTCAGGTAGATTTCCAAGCTTCTCAGCAGTCAGTCAAGTGTGAGTCTTTGAAAACTATATATTGCTTGGAAGGAGAGGAAAAAGGGTCAGAGGAAGGAACCTGCAAGGGGAATTTGCTTTGGGGGAGGCATATTTGCTACGGAGGCTTGACCGAAAGAACACTTAAGATGATGGTGTTCCCTGGATTGGTGATGTGCACAAATATTTTTGTGACCTTATTAAGTTTTGTCTTCTAGTATCTCAATAGTGGTGCTCCAAATAAATGTTTTGTTTTGGTCTTGAATGAAGAGAGTTTATTATATTTTGCAGTGCAACCCTGGAAATACGCATGCATATTCATAGCGGCTCCTATGAATATTATCACATTGGTGTTACAGGCCCAGAGAGATTAAGGGTCTTGCCTACACAGGCAGTCAATAGCAGAGCCCAGACACAAACTCTGGTTTTACCACTAAATAGTGCTCTGGCCTCAGTTTTGTTGGTGATATCTACCAATAGTATCATGAGAATGAAAATTGTAAGGGACCTCTGAGGTCCCTTAGTTAAATTCCCTCATTGTTTAGTGAAGGAAACAGACCCAGAGGTGAAATGCCTGGACCAACCTGCTAAGGAACTGAGGCTTCAAACTTGGGTCTCCTGACTCTTCAAACATCATTCTCTCCAATATAGTTTACTGGATCACAGAATGTCATTATTAAACCAAATGATAGAACAAGCAAATATTTTTACCAGGAGAGGAGACCTAAGCCTTAGAGTCTTGTAGTTAAGTGATTTAACAAAGTGCATAAATGTTAGAAGTGAGATTTAAACCCAATACTGAGGTCAATCATTACAACATACTGTCTCCCTAGTAAGTACTTTTATCTTACAATACATTTTGTCTTCAAGGTCCAGTGAGACTGGGTGAATGATATGGTATTCTTCATGCCTCCTTTGCCATTCTTGTCTATGTTACATTACATACATTTGACAGATGCTTTCAATGACTTCCATGATAAGTATTCCATCCTCATTCTGAATTGATAAATGGTGATGTCAGTATGTTCATATGTTTTAGCAGAGTACTTTGCTCTCAGATTAAATTCAATTATATTTGAACATATTATGAACTGAATTTGTCATAGAGCCCAATTACTTCAAAGAATTTCAAGCCTTCAGCCCCCATGATCAAAGAATCTGAGTTAATAGGGACTTCAGAGGTTATCTAGTCCAACCTGTACCTGAACAAGAATCCTTTCTATGAATTTATTCATTTTAGAAGCATTTGTTAGACACTTCTATACCTGATAAAGGGTTATCCGATCTAACCCATTCCATTTTTGGAAGGAACTAATTGTTAGTATTTCCAGACATTAGACCTAATTTTTCCTCTTTCCAGCATCTATCCCATTGCTTCTAGTTCTTCCTGCCAAGGTCAAGCAGAACAAGAGGGGGTAGATACCAGGATGGTGAAGGGCCTTGAGGCCATGCCATAGGAGGATCAGTTGTTGGAATTAGACATTTTCAGCCTGAAGAAGAGAAGAGTCGGGGGGGGCTGTCTTCCAATATCTGCAGGCTTGACATATGGGGGGAGAATTTGTCTTTTTCTGTTTGGCCCTAGAGGGCAGAACCAGGATCAATGTGTGGAAGTGACAAAGAGGCCAGCATGATTAGGCTTGCTATGAGGTCAAAAGTCCTAACCATGAGAGCTGTCCCAAAGTGGCATGGGCTGCCTCCCAAGGTGGTGAGGTCCATCTCATTGGAGGTCCTCAAGGAGAGGCTGGATGACAACTGGTTTATGGTGTAGATTCCTTTCCTGTGTGGGTTGGATTAGTTTGCTGCTGAGCTTCCTTCCAACCCTTCAGTTCTATGAAGCTGAATGACTCTTCCACAGCTCAGTTCTTCAGACCCTTGATGACAGTTACCATGTCTCTAGGGGGTCTTCCCTCCTGTAAGCTAAACCATTAATATTAATAAAGTTCTCTGAATCCAGAGAACTGGATAATAAGCCTCAACATCATGGTGCTCTCTCAATTTACTGCTGCTGTTCTCTCTTTTCTTTCTTAATTTATATTACATACAATTGAACACAGAGACAAAACTTTCCACAAGGAAGCCCTGAACTTTCCAAGCTAGTCTAATCTGTATTTTCAGGCTCTGAATAACAATAACAAAACTGGTGTTAGTGTCACTGTTCTGGGACCCTTTTCTTCCTTCAAGGGCCCCAAATCACTAATTTTTCTTCACCAATCCATTGTGAGTTAGGAAGGAAGGAAAGATGATTCTCTTCCCTGTTAAGAGTAGAGAAATTGAACCCTATCCCTCTGAGAAAGGAAAACCTGGGTTTGAATACTGGCATTGCTGTGTGACCTTGGACAAGTCACTTACATCTCTGAAACTCACCTTATTTGTCCTTTTTAGTTCTAAATCCTATGCTCCTTAAGAGTTTTGGAATGAGGTAGCAATAGAAGGATGAGAGTTATACTATCATCTGGATTACATTAGCTCAGCAGCCAACTAATCCAACACATACAGGAAAGGAATCTGCACCATAAACCAGCTGTCATCCAGCCTCTCCTTGAGGACCTCCAATGAGATGGACCTCACCACCTCGGGAGGCAGCCCATGCCACTTTGAGACATCGTGGATCCTCTTCCTCTTCATTGATAACTCCCTTCCTATGACTACCAATTTGGAAAGGATCTTAGCCATGCCTCAGCTCACAATCAATTTGATTATTCCCTGTCTCTAGAGCTCCTTCTGCCTGACACAATCTTTTTCCTGCTCTCTTATGTATTCCTCATTCGAATATAAGTTTCTTAAGGGCAGGAACTGTCTTACTTGTTTGTAGTTATAACCCCAATGCTTGGAACTGTGACTAGAATATAGTAAGTTCTTGCTAAATATTTTATCTACGTATCTCTTCTGGGGCATTTGGCCAAGGGGATATTTTGTGCTGGAGGTATAGCTCCCATTTCAGTGTTTTAGGGGAATCAGGTGTACAGATTTACTAAGACACATTTATATTCTATAATATAATATAATATAACATAGACTGGTAGTCCCTGACCAGTCTCAGCCCCTGTCCCTGCTTTTCTGCCTTTAGTCCTCTTGATACCACCATTATCCAGGCTGGCCAGTAGTGGGCATTTGGTAAGAACAGGCTTGTTCTTTAATAGACTGTTTACCCATGTGCCCAGATATCATTCATATTTAACAAAAAAAGTCACTAGGGGTGGCTAGGTTGCACAGTGCACAGAGCACCAGCCCTAGAGTCAGGAGGACCTGACTTCAAAATCGGCCTCACATGCTTATCACTTACTAGCCGTATGACCTTGGGCTAGTCATTTAACCCCAATTGCCCAGCCTTCCAACCCTCCAAAAAGAAGAAAAAAAAATCACTTGACAATTCCTTTCATGCTATTTTACTGTATCTCTTGTCCCTTTCATTTCCAAACTCCTGGGGGAAGGAGAGAGTTGCTCACTTGACTACCCCATTTAATTTGACATTCCAACATTTAAGGGACTAAAGATTAGCTGTTTATTCTATTCCTTTCTTGAGTAGCTGATAATGGGATTAAGGAGCCTTTTTTATACCAGGTTTATAATTGGACTTTTTTTCTTCCTTTTTGGCAAACAGTTACATATCTACCCTCACAGGCAGGCAGTGAAGTCTTTCCAGGTACTGTAACATAGGCAGTCATCCTTATATAAATAGTCAATTAGAAAAACACTCTTTAAAGTCCCTAGGAATAGTATTGTTCTCAAAAGGTTCAGTAATATTTGTTCTAGGGAGTGGATGAAGAAAGAGATTAACAATGTTGTCATTAGGCTCCATATCCTTCCTACAGCTCTGTCAACCTTCCCAGGAAAGATCTAAGAGAGAAGCAGCCCACAGTCTATCTGGGGACTAGAGAATGCTTCAGGACAGTTATGACTTTATGAAGAAACCAAATTCCTGACTATTCCTACTCCATGTTGACCATTTTCTTGAGGCAACTTTATTAACTTTACTTAATAAATTACGGGCCTCCAAATAAAGTAAATGGGAGAAATTTACTGACCTAAACAGACATTTCAAAATATTAGCTAAGGATCTGATCATTTAAGAGCCTCACTAAAACAATATTGCTTCGTGTTGGTCTACTCACCCAACAATAACTATTTTGGAGAAAGAAAATCTTTAAGGATTGACATAAAAATCCTCTGCTATCAGTGTGGTGTCACAGAAAGAGAATTTGAAATCCGAATCTCAGCTGTGCCACTGACTAGTTGTGTGACCTTGGGCAAATCATTGAACGTTTAATAATAATAGCCAGCATTTATATAGCACTTGAAGGTTTGTCAAGCTTCTTACCTATGTAATCTCCTTTGGTCCTCCCAAAGACCCTGTCAGGTACTTGCTATTATTAGTTCCAAGTTACAGAAGAGGAAATGTTAGATGTTAGATGACTTGCCTGACACAGAGATGTTAGGTTTCTTCCCCCAGGGTCACAGAAAGAACTAAAAAGGTCTGAGTCAGAATTTGAATCCAGGTCTTCAGACTCCAACTCCAACACTATGTACTGGAGCTTACCTGTGCTTTGTCTGCAGTTTCTTCATTTATCAAATGAAGTGCCTGAGTCTGCAGTTTCTTCATCTATGAAATGAAGTGGCTGAGTTCCCATCCAGCTCTAAAAATTCCATGATACCCTCATTTACTTTCTTGTTTATCCAGTATTTTATGTGGAAGAGATGAAAGAAAATCACTGACAGAAAGTGTTTAACCCACCACCTGGGAAGGAAGTAAACAGCTTGAGATTCCACAAGAATTCCAGGTTCTTTAAAGTTTTTTGAATAGTATTTTATTTTTTCCCAATTATATATCAAGATAATAATGTTAATTATTATCATTATTATCACAACAAGATAATAATGTTTTCTGACTCCACATTCAACAATCTATCCACTATTAAAAAATGCCTATCATTATAAATATAGCAATATCACATCCTGGTAGTTATTTAGGGATCTTTTTGTTTCTTTTGTATTTTTGTTTCCTCATGTTCTCTGGTCAGGACAACACAAGAGTTCCTGGGTACACGAAATGTCTTTCATATTCAGTTCCAGCATTTGGTCTGAATTGATTCCTTGTTTCTCAATCACATCCATTTTGGAATAAAGATTAATAACCTGCTTGGTCAGTTTTGTCTACCCTGGAAGCTGGAGGGTTTTTGGGTGTGTGTGTGTGTGTGTGTGTGTGTGTGTGTGTGTGTGTGTTTTAACCCTGACATTCTTTTCATCAGTTTTCTCTAAATGCTCCAGGGATGAGGTCAGGGGTGGCTCTAGTGACAGGATGGAGATCTGTCTTTGGACATCTTTTATTTTTATTTATTTTCTTTCTTTTTCAGGGATTTCCCTTCTCAAGAAAAGGGACCTTGGTTCCAGGGCAAGTTGGGCAAAGCTGTCACCAGCTCAAAGGTAATATAGTCTTAATAGCAAACGCACTGACAGGAGGGACACAATTTCCAATTACCTGTAAGTGGCCTGGCAACATTGTACTTGGCCTTTGGAAATTCAATCTACTTCTTTGGCTGCAGCATTCCTTGTAATAGGGTTGACAGTCAGCTGCTTGACTGGGTGCACCTAGGGCTCTGTCCCTGTGGTGACTGTTATTCAAGCAGCTAACACATAAGTCTTCTAAATCTACAGGACTCTCCCACAGTCATTCATTCAGTCAATAAGAAGTTATTGAGCATTAACTATCCAAGGCACTGTGGTAAGGTCTGGGGATAGAAAGGCTAAAAAAAGAACACAGTCCCTTCTTCTTTGGAAGTCAATCTAATGAGGGAGACAATATAAATTTGTATGTGTTTTGTGTGTAGATTGTAAACTAGGGTATGACTGTCAAATCACTTAATTTTTCTTGGCTCAGTTTCTTATCTGTAAAATGGGGGGGTTTGGACAAGATGGTCTCCCTGGTCACTTTGATCTCTAAATGGATGCTCCTATGATCTGTGTGTAACCTTAGGCAAATTAGCCCACCTGGTCTTCAGTTTCCTTATTTTTAAAATGAATAGGTTGAGGTCTCTCCCAGTTCTGTATTTCTATTGCCATGATCTTTCCTACCTAGAGGAGCTATCAGTTGATCAACATGTGTTTATGTATATTTATTCAATCAATCCATAACCAATCAATCAAAACCCTTCTCAAACTCCTATTCTGTGCTAGGCATACAAGTACAAAGAATGAAGCAATCTCTGTTCCGATAGGGGAAACCAGTGCATATAAAAAACACATACAGCATGAATATAAAGTTAAGAATTTTATCTCTGTCACTGGTCGTATATCTTTATCTGTATCTTAACCTTTTTTGTGTCATGGACCCAACTGCCAATTTGGTGAAGCCAACAGACTAGTTCTCAGAATATTTTTAAATGCAACATACATAGAATTACAAAAGAAAACCAATTTGTTCAAGTTGTTGTTGTTTAGTGGTTTTCAAGCTGACCTCATTTTCTTGGTTTTCTTGGCAGATACTGGAGTGGTTTGTCATTTTCTTCCCTCGCCCCCAGTCCCCTCCTCCCGGGCTCGGGGTCCCGGGCTGAGTGAGGGTCGCGTTCCCGGGCTGAGACCTTGAGGAGCTTGTCCACAGGTCGCCTCCTCTGCTTGGCCCCCCTGTGGAGCTTCCCGGGACGGGACGGGACGGGACGGGACCGGATGGGACGGGACGGGACGGGGCAGCAGGTGCGGGACCTGCTGGCCGCGGAGGCGACGTGAGCCGCCGCTCCGGGCACGGCCGCCCTCCCTTTCCTCTCTACGGCTTCCACCTTCTGGATCCAAGGCTGGGCGACCCTCCCTTCCCCGGGCGTCCCCGGGAGCCTCGGGAGTGTCCGTCGCTTCTCCTCTCCTCTGGTCCTGAACGAGATGTCATGGCCCCGGCGCTCACTTCGAAGCCTGGGGGAGTGGGAGGACGAGGTGGGGAGGGGAGAGGCAGGGGGGCTCTCGTAGAACTCCATTGGGAAAAACCAACGGATAACTTCGGAGCCTCGTGCGCCCCTGTTTATCTTTCCTCGTCCGTTTCCTGGGTTTGGAAGTGACCCAGTGCTCCCCCCTCACGGGCCACCCCGTTACCTGTCCAAGCTGGGGTGGGGGTGGTGTCCGCACCATCCCGCTCTCTTCCTCCCTCTCCACCCTTCTCCATCTTCTTCCTTTCTTCTTTCCTTATCCGCTTTCTTTTTTCCATTCCTTCCTCCCTCCTTTCCCCTTTCCTTATTTCTCTCTTCCTTCCTTCTTTCTCTTTTACTTCTTTTTTCCGTTCTTCTTCCTCTCCCTCTCTTCTCAACTTCCTCCTATCTTTCCTTTCCCCATTCCTTCCTACCTTCTTCTTTTCCTTTTCCTTCCATTCTTCCTTTTCTCCATTCCTTCCTTCCTTTCATCTTTCCTTCCTCCTCCCCCCTTTCCTTTATTTTCCCCCCTCCTTACTTCACCCTTTCTCCTCCCCTCCCCCCCGTTTCTATTTCTGAATCCCCCTTGCTGCCCTCCAAAATGCATTTCCATCCTGGTCTGGGGATGGTTTAGTGTAGAACAGAGAACCGTGTTTGTCCACCCACCCTTTTGCCTGTTAAGAATTGGAGAGATTCTTAGCCGGAGTGAGGGCTGGGGGAGGGAAGGAAGGTAGGCTAGAGTTTCCTCCCTAGAAAAACGTGAGCGAGGGCTCCCACTGCCTACGGGGGAGAGGAAGGTGGCCGGGCGCAGGAGAGCCCAACTGGCTTCGAAAATCATTATCGAAGAGTCGATTTGTTCGTGGTGAGCTGAAATGGCACTTCGGCATGCTCCCTCCCCCATAACTAAAGGTTTTTGGGGCTGTGCACTTTGGCTTATTTCATATTTGGGGGGAAGGTGGGAGAGAGAAAAACAGCTAGAGACAAGCCTCCCAAACTTTGTGTGGCATATCTCGCGAAGTAAGAACCTACCTCGTCTGAAAAAATGTGCTGAAAGAGCAGATTTCTGAAATAACAGACATTTTTTTTCCTAAGGAAGACGTGGTGAGATGGAAATGCACAGATGTTACTGTAAGATCGGGCCATTTTACAACGTCGGTTGAATAGTTTGTTTGTTAAACAGGAAATATTTCCATCCTAAAGTACCTGATGTTTTGAGGGAGCAATACTGGTGTACCCAAGTTATAGCTAGAAAGTTGTGGGAAAAGCTGTCGGTAAGATCCGAGCGAGCGGAGAGGGACTTGAGAATGTCCATTCGGTTTTACTGGAAGTGGGGGTGGGGCAGTATCAGTCTTGTCATACTCTTAGTATTAGAATTGGGATTTGGATCTTTGGCCCTAGAGTCTTTATTCTCTCTGAACCACATTGCCTCGAGTGAAGTTCGTATTCTCATAGTGGAGTGTTGAGTGCTGGATTCAGAATCCCAGGGCCTAGGTTCAAGCCTTGGCTTTCCCTTGACTACTGTGTGGTTTGAGTGACTTTCCTTAAGTCAATCTCCCCTGGGCTGCCCTCCGCCTTAGTTTTTTCATATGAGTAGGCTGTGCTAAAGGCTCTTCTAGCTCAAAATCCTACAATCCCAGTTCTGCAACAAGGCATTTTTGTATCTATAATACATTTTTGATATCTGCATTTAAATCAATCAGTAAACATTTAGGAAGTATTTAACTCTGTGTGCAGGTACTTTGCTAAACTCTGGGGTTACCAAGAAAGGCACTATAGACAGTCTCAGCCTTCTACCAGCATGCATTTTAATGAGGGAGACTGCATGTAAATAGAGAGATAACAGAGGTTTGATTTTATTAGTAGTAATATTTTGGTTAGCTATAAGGGCTAGGGGGTGAAAAGGGTTCCGTGCAAATTTGGGGAGAATTGCACAAATGTTTTTTGCTCAGTTGTCTGTTTGCACAGTTCAAACTTCACCTAGGAGTTCTCTGGTAGGTCTCTGAAAGTGCTAGTTACAATTTCTGTATTTTTTCTTCATAATCTACAAATACTTTGGCTTTGAAATGAAGTGATAGGAGAGTTAGCATAAAATTATGTACCAGTTTAATGTGGAAATATTTTTAAAATTGTAATTTCCTGAGGAAGCTAAATTTTCAGTGAATATTCATATAGGAAAGTATATGTATATCAAGTCCCAGATTTTTCAGTCTCTTAGTTTGCTTATTAAGGTCAGGTGCCAGGAGAGAGGTGGATTGAAATACCATATCTGACATTAATAACTTGATATGTGGCCCTGGACAGTGAGTCCTGCTATGTGCCAGGCATTGTCCTAAACCCAGGAGATAGAGAAAAGTGAAATGGCCCTCAGGGTGATCTTATGCTAATAGGGTTGACAACCTATACATATATGAGTATTTATAGGATGTGGACAAAATGAATCCAAGGTAGTTTAGGAAGGAGAACATTACCATTGAGGGCATCAGGAAAGACCTCTTATAGAAGGTGGCACTTTAGCAGAGCTTGGAAAGAAAGCAGGGGTTCTAAAAGGTGGAGGTAAGGAGGGAGAATGTTTCGTGCAGGGGAAACAGCCAGTGCAAAAGCCCCAGAATTGGAGGGCTGTTTGAGCAACAGTCAGAAGGCCAGTTTGGCTTGTAGTAGAGGAGTGACATGGTTAGTAGACCTGAGCTTTAGGAAAATCACTTTGGTGGCTGTTTGGTAGCTGGAGTAGAGTGAGGAGAGACTTGAATCAGGAAAACCAAAGAGGAGGTGAGAGGTGATAGGATTTGAGCTAGAGTGGTAAGAAGGGGAGGTTAGACCATAGAGATGTGATAGGAACAAGATTTCACAACTGATACAAAGGATGAAGGAAAGAGGATGAGGTCCAATTTCCTGTTCAATTTGAACTCTGTTGTATCTTCATTAGTGTGGGAAATAGCTTTCATGAGCATACCTTTCACACTTTTAATCCTTGCCCAATGTTTATTGTCCAGGAGTCTTTCAATAGGGTTGTTTTCTTTCAGGGAACCTTGAATGATTTTGATGAAGGAATCAGTGGTAAAACTTGATAAAACTTTTTTGCTTGGAACTGTGCTAAATGCTGGAGATAGAAGTACAGACAAGGCAGGCAATCCTGCACCCAAGGAGTTTACATTTTATGGGGGGAAGCCAACCCATAAAGGAGATGAGAGTGGGGGTTGAGTGTTTCTAGTTTGGAAATGGCCAGCAAATGGCTGAGCTGGTATAGAGCTCAACGTCATAGCTCTAGAATCCAAGGCTCTGTGGGAGGAGAATGGCCAGTGATGCAATGACCTTTATTCAGATAGAGATAACTGGAAAGATATTGTACACAAAAGAGAGTTTGCATAGAGAGCCACTGTTATTGATGTACTTTTGATGCCTTTTTAGGATGTTCATAAGGTTTGAGGGTTTGTTTGTTTTTTGCATGATTTTGATATCTTCCTTTTCAGATACCTTGTATATGGCAGTTCCTCAACACTCTCAGACTTGTGTTACGTCTAGCATAAATCTCTTCTCTACCTGGTCTAACTGATTGCTTTTCTCATCTTTGTTCTCTTTAGGGGCATTTCTGTCTCTTGGAGTTAAGAATGATTTTGATGGACAAAACGATTTTATTGATTTTTACCAAATTATGCAAATTAACACCTCCATAAAATATAAACAAATCTAATCAGAGCAAAACTGCATATTTTCATATTTGAATATAGATTAAAAAATAAGGACTCGGGGCGGCTAGGTGGCGCAGTGAATAGAGCGCCGGCCCTGGAATCAGAAGGACCTGAGTTCGGAGCCGGCCTCCAACACTTAATCCATACAAACAAAAACCTAGCCGTGTAACCTTGGGCAAGTTACTTAACCCCAATTGCCCTAAAGGGGCGGCTAGGTGGCGCAGTGAGTAAGAGCGCCGGCCTCGGAGTTTGGATGACCCGAGATCAGATCCGGCCTCAGAAAATGAGCACCCACGCATAAATAATGACTAGCCGTGTAACCTTGAGCAAGTTACTTAACCCCAATTGCTTTAAAAAAAAAAAATAAGGACTCTTCATTTTGGAAAGATGAAAAATAAAGGAAGGAATATTAGATTTAAGGGCATTCCTGAGCTTGAAAAGTGGTAAATTTTAAGATACAAGAGAAACATTTTAGTGTGGGTAAACTTACAGAACTTTCCACCCCAAGAAATTATATAGGCTAATGATAAAAATGTTAGGGAGCAATTGGTTACATACAAATAGATGCTCTAGATGTTATGGAAAAAAATAGAATTACTTTAAAGGTCAATATTGAGGCTTGAGGTGATGCCCTGAAGGGCAACCATGCATTTGCCCAAAATATTTTCTTATTCTCAGAAATAAAGTTCTGGGAAAATTATGTTTCCATGTATTTGTACCTAATAATTGTCTTCTTTTCTCTTTAAGGATTTCCATTTTATGTTACCAGTTGGACATTAATTGAAAGGATTTCAGAGGCACTGCAACAATTGGGATGTTTCGGCAGAACAGTGGAAGCAACAAGTGTTGTTTATTATTTGGCCGGTTCTCTCTGTGTAATCTTTTCACTCTTCCTAATTCTGGAAACTGGATAATGGGGCACTGCACCAAGAGCAACTCTTTGAGCAGCTTAGATTCCAGCCCAAATTGCTGTAACAGCCCTATTATTGATCCAGAGTACATGAAGCAGTTGGTCAATGACGTCAACAACTTTGCAGAGTTGTTGCTGTGCTTAAAAGAAGCTATCCTCTCAGGTGCGTACCAGCTATTTTGTCTTGAAAGCATCCCAGGAATAGAAAGCCAAATCTGTGTAACTAGTTATGTTTGTGTGTTTCCAGCACTATTAGTAACAGAATTTCACTTCAGTTGTTGACTGTCTGGCTTATTACTTTTTTTTTTTTAACACAATTGATATTTATGTGAAGTGATAGTTGTGACTTTTGGGTACTTTCCTTCCTCACTCAAGCACAGTGTAATCTCTTTCCCAGCTGGACCTAATACAAAACATAATTGAGAGCTGGTAAATCTAAGCAAGCTAGAAGAGAACAGTACTCAGCCTTCAGACATGCCAGTTTGGGATAGAGAAAATTTGAGGGCTTTGTAGTTTAACCTTTTAAAGTTAACTTCAACTCAATTCATTGACCTTTAGTAGAATAATATTTTTATAATTCAGAAGCACATTATTGACATTTTAGCCTAGATTTCAGTTTCCCATAGTGTTAAAAATTCTCCAAGATCATCCAATTTGAATTTTTTTCTTCCCAAATTAAGCTTATTTCAGTTAAACTCTCAAGTTGTCCATTATATCAAAGAACAGCCATGAGTTTCAATGTTTTACACAGAAGGATAGAAACAACTCTTTAAGATTTAACCCAGGAAAATTTGTCTTAGAGGAAAATTAATATTTTCCTGTTAAGGATTCTGCAGGGAAAGTATATTCCCATAAGCAATCAACAAGCATTTATCAGAGCCCTAAAATGTGCTAGGCACTGCTACACAGTAGAAATACAAAGATAAAAGTGAAACCATTGCAACTCTCAAAGGAGTTACTCTTTATTGGCAAAGACACAGAACATAATAAGTTTACAAATATAGATAACAATTTTGAAGAAATGGCACTGCCAGCTGGGGAATCAGGGAAACTTCAAGCAGAATGTGGTGTTTAGTGGAGCATTGAAAGAAACAGAGGTGAGGAGGGCACACATTCCAGACATAGGGATAACCAGTTGAAAAGCAAGGCGGGGTGGAAAGTTAAGGAACAGCATGAAGGCCAGTTTGACTGAACTATAGAGTGTAGTAATGGGGAGCCTGGGGCCAGGTTGTGCAAAGGACTTTCAAAGACAAACGGTCATTTCCATCTCCTCCTATGGGCAATAGGGAGCCACTGAAGTCAGAAAATAGAGTAAGGGAGTGACATGGTCAGACATGTGCTTTTAAAAAACCTTAGTAGCTGTGTAGAGGATGGATTGGAGTAAAAAAAAAAAGACTTGAGGAAGTAGGTCATTTAGAAGGTCATTAGGATAGACCAGGTGGGAGAGATGTTAAGGACCTAAATTAGGGAGATGGGCATGAGAGGAGAGAGAAGAGAATGGCTATGAAAAATAGTGGGATGAGAATGGACAAGATTTGGCAAGTGATTGGATATGTGGGATTGGAAGAGTAAGGAGTCAGGGACAGTGCCAAGGTTGTGACTCTGAGAAGACTGTAGTTTCACAGAAAAAGGGATGTTTTGTGAGGAAACATAATGTGATATAGTGGATAGGATGGTGGACTTGAATTGAGGAGGACTTGAATTCAGATCCAGCCTCGGAGCAGTTTCTTCATCTGTAAAATGAGGTTAAAAATCATTTACTTCTAAGCTTTTCAGCTTTAAATCTATGATCCTGTGTTTCTTTGAATTCTCTTTTGTGCCTTTTGAATTTGAGATGTTGATGGGACATCTGGTTCAGAATGTCTAGTGGGCAGTTGGAGATGGATGACTGGAACTCAGGAGAGACTAGGACAAGATATATCACTTTGGGAGTTACCTAAATTTATTGTTGTTTGTTGAGTTGTTTCAGTCATTTCTAACTCTTCATGACTGACCTATTTGGGATTTTCTTGACCAAGATATGGACTGGCTTGCTATTTCTTTCTCTAGCTCATTTTATAGATGAGGAATGGGAGGTAAACAAGGTTAAGTGACTTGCCAAGGCTCACACAGTTAGGAAGTACCTGAGGCTGGATTTGAACTCAATTCTTTCTGACTCCAGACCTGGGGGAACTTTCTGTGGTACACTAACTGCCCAGTTATCTACACAGATAATAATTGAACTTTTTGGAACTAATGCAATCAGCAAGTAAGAGATTCTAAAGAGAGAAAAATAGATGGCCCTTAATAGAGCCATGGGGTAACAGCCACACTTAGGGGTCATCAGGTGGACATTGAATCATTGTTGGTGAATGTGAAGGTACACTCAGAGGTAGGAGGATAGCCAGGACATAGCAATGTCATTAAAATCAGGAGGAAGGAAGGATGGCCAACAGCCTCTGATGCCACAGTCAACAAGGATGAAGATGGAGGAAAGGTGGTCAGATGTGACAGTTAAGGCTGGGTCTCTAGCTGATAAATTACTCTTAGATACTTGATTGGGTGAGAAATCTGGGGAAAATGAATCTCAGAGGAGGAAGCCTTGCTGAGTGATGGGGGCAAAATGAAAGCCTTGAAGGCACAAAAAGTGTTCTCCTCTCCAGAACTAGTGTGCCAGGAAATTAGGACAAGGGTGGCCTTGGATGCCATTTTTTTATGAAGGGAGCAGGATCTTTGAGAGTACCGGAAAGAGTGATGGAGGGATGGAGGAAGAGGGAGTTATGTCTTTTGTCTTGTTTTATGTGTAGATAGTAGATTCTCCTGAAATGAGGGATCATTTTCTGAAATGGTCTCTATCTGAATCATATGATTAGCTTATTATTATTATCATGCCAGGTAACTCACCCTTGCACTTTTTAATTCTTCCTTTGCCCCTAGCTTAATGATGCTGAAAACTAACACTAAATAACATAAACTTGATAACTAAAAGCAAACGCAGAGGGCTTGGCTTTTCAGTAGTTTATTTCTTCACTTTGGATGGTATGGGAATAGAGTTTAGATCTCAGAGGGCGATAGATTTAGAGCTGGAAAGGATCTTTAAAGGGCATATTAGTTGTTGTTGTTTGTCCTTCATTCTGGAAGAGGACCATAACGCATATATTAGTCACTGAGGCCCAGAGAGTCTGAGTGAGTTGTCCAGTGAACCCAGGGCCTCCTGATTCCAAATCTAATGCCTCTTCTGTTCTACCACACTTTTAGAATGTTTACCAAAAAGTAATAAAAACCAAGCCACTCGAGGTGCCAAAATGTGCAAAAGTTCTTTATGGATGTCAGTTGTTGATACAGGCATTTATTCTTTAGAATAAACCACCTGCAGAGAAGTTTATCTTGTGCTGATGTTACTGGAAAAGGAGTAAAAGATTAAGTATTAACTTTCCCATTTTTAATAGCTTAACTTGTGATTGTTTATTGTGATTGAAAGGTGGCAATATTGTTCATCATTTAATTTAGGAAATGCCCTAGATTGGCAGAATCTCAGAAGTTAAGTGTTTAAAAGGAAACTTGAAAAGGCTTCTTGGCTAAGTCTTTTGTTTGAAAACCAAATGACTTGAGGTGCAAAGCAGTGCTACTAAGGGGCACTCTTGTGACTTCCAAGTTCAGGGCTTTGTCCTACATCAGTAGGATATTTTGTCAGATTACTGTCCCTCTTTCTGTAGGAGAGAGAGGTTAGCACAAGAATTATTCTTAGCTGAATTCAGCTTGTTGGGGTTTTTAATATTTTATTAACTTCTATATGAAATAAAACTTCTCTAAGATATTACATCTTATTTATTTTTTTTCAGTTGATTAGTTAATTTATTTTTAGTTTTCAGCGTTCATTTTTTTTTTGCCTTTTTTGGAGGGCAATTGGGGTTAAGTAACTTGCCCAAGGTCACACGGCTAGGTTTTCGTTTGTGTGTGCATTAAGTGTCTGAGGTCGGATCCGAACTCAGGTCCTTCTGACTCCAGGGCCGACACTCTACTCACTGTGCCACATAGCTGCCCCTCAGCGTTCATTTTTATAAGATTTTGAATTCTAACTTTCCCCCCCTCACTTCCTTCTCCCCCCACAAAGAAGGCATGTAATCTGATACAGGCTATCCGTGTATAATCACATTAAACATATTTCCACATTAGTCATGTTGTAAAGATAAGGTATGTTAGATGATATTCATCAAATATGAGAGGGTATGTAAGCTGGTTAATTTTATGTTTAGGACATATTCAATCCTTTGTTTCTTGCCTGGATCCATTATCCTTAATCCTTTTACAAATAGAAAGCGCTAGTAATTTAAAAATAATTGGTGCACTTCTAATCACTAAAAAAAATGTGTTTTAATTCTTTGACAATCCAGAAAAATAGGATGGGAGAGAATAGCTGGCTCTAATGGAAGTGGAGGTAAAAATGTAATAAATAGAAGCTAGCAAGGGGAGACCATCCCAGAAACAAAAGTATTAGTAGTATTAGTGTATAGAAACATGTTGAGTCACTGAAATTTAATTAAAATTCCCTTAAAGGTAATGTACAATATACAAGGAGGCCTTTTTCTAAATCTTAAGTACTTGATTGAATCTCTAAGAGGTAGAATTCCCTGATAAGTAGCCTGAAATTTTTGACAGATAAATTTAGAAGAAATGAAAACTTGGTAACCAGTTATCAATGAAAACTTAGTAGGAATTTATTAACATAAAACCATTAACTACTCCTGTTACTTTTGACTATTAAATGCCATTTTTGTTTTGTTTTTTGATGCCTCTCCAACAAAAATATGAAATGTGTACCTTAAAAGAATAATTCTTGGGTTGTCGAGGTGGCAAAGTGAATACAGCACCAGCCCTGGAGTGAGAAGGACCTGAGTTCAAATCCAGCCTCAGACACTTGACACTTACTGGCTATGTGACCTTGGGCAAGTCAATTAACCCCAATTGCCCTCCCCCCCCCAAAAAAAGGGAAGAAAAAATAATTCTCATGGCAAAAACCTGTGAATTAGTTTCAAGGCCATGGCATTCAGGACACCTGAGTGATGAAAAAAAAAAATTTAACATGTGAATTTGGCTTTAGCCTTTATGATAGTTTTCAATTTATAATATCCTTCTCAACCCTTTCCTATCTCACACTATTGCTGTGAGCATCAAATGAGATCATGACTGAAGTTCTTTGACAGTTAAAAGTAATATGCGAATTTGATTTCTAGCCCCATCAACTTAGCATATGTACCTTTTGATTTTGGAGAAACCAGGTAGTGATCTGTGGCTTCAGCTTAGATCTAATAGTGAAGTGGCTGTCTCTGAATTGGCACCAAAAAGTAATCTGGAAAGGACACTTTAATGTTTTCTTCTGCCAGGGAGTAGAGAGCAGTGGAGTGTCCATCTCCTTACGTTTTATTTTTTCTCCACCCTTTTCAGAATAGATGCCCTTGTGTTCACAGTGTTAGTTACTTTTCCGTTTTGTTTGAAATATTTTAATCATTCAGTCTAGAGATGAGCAGATAATTATCAGTTTATGGTGTAATCAAAACAGTCTCTTGGATACATGCTTTAATGCTTTAATGTATTTGCCTTTATTACTCATCATCAGAATTTTACTTAATTAACATTAATGTTGAATCATGTTAAGGGTCTCCATCTAGCTTAATAGACTTGATTTGCATTCAGATTTTCTTTGTAGTGAGCCAGGCTCCCAGAGATAACAGAGACTCTTATAGATTGTATTTCTCCATAAACTGATTCCACATTTGATGGAAGTCATTTTTTCCCCTTTTGAAAAATATATGGCTTTCCTTGGGAGGCCTGAGAGGAGCCCAGGGGACCATACATAACAATTTTATTTCTATAACATTAAAGGAAAAAGTTGGAAGGAGAAGTGAGCATGGAAGCAAATTCCAGAGAGTTGAACTTTGGAAATATGAATTTGCAGTAAAAAGTCTTTCCTTTACATATACACATATACATATATTTATATGCACATAACAAATAAGTAGATTGTGTCACATAATAAATCATGATAGTGGAGTATAAAAAGTGCTAGCAGACTGGAGTGAGGCCTGGATTCCAGTACTGAATTTTCTTTAATAAACCATGTGACGTTGGGCAACCCATACAACTACTATTTGGGGCCTCGGTTTTTTCATCTGTGAAACAAGGGGTTTCGACTATGTATAACATATTCTGTGAATATGCAGTTCACATTTTTTGCTCAGATTTTGAAATTAAGACATTTTAGTAAATATTTCACATTTAGCAGGAAAAAATTTTTGCTGCAGAAGTAAAAATTTGTTTGCCAAATAGAATAAATATCGAATTTTTGACACAACTTAGGAAATTACTCTTTTTTTGCTGGGACTTTTTAAAATGTGTATTTTTCTGGTGGTGGTTTTTATCAACAGTGTTTGTAGAACCTTGACATCCAGAATAGGAGTCTTAGAATAAGATGAACTGCCTTCTAAAGTACATGTGGTCTTTTGTGCTGATTTCTCTTAAGGATATATTGCACATGACACTCTAACAGATGTATTTTAGTTGATTCTAATTTTTAAAATTTCTAAGTGAAGCTTGACAGATTGATGTGGGAGACTATAGACTCTCTGTTCTTTACTTGGAAATGGTTACACAGAAATTCTTCTAGAGTTACTTACTTTCAGTAGAAGGCTGCTAATGTAGCCTTTATACTTGTAGCAGGTGTGGAATCTGCAGTTTTAGATCTCTATCCAGTATCATTAAGGTGCATTAAAGGTGCATTATGAATAATTACATGGGTAACTTTTACATCTCCTATTAAAATGCTGAAGCACTCAATTATGTGTATGTGCTTAAAGTTTAATTACAACACAGTATATGAATATACTTGCAGTATAAGTAACTACTAATTCAAGTTTGTGGTTAGTGACTACCTTAGGTGTATATTATTGCATATTTCAGTGGGTCATTCTAGTTAATTTTAATTAATTAAAAAGTTTTTAAGTAGTATCTGGTTTCCTAAATAAGTTTTATATAGTTGATAATGCTTTAGATATTGATGACTCTTGTTTCAAAATATACTTGCACCTATTTCCTAATAATAAAGTTCAGATTTTTCAATATGCCTTCTTTAAGGAATTTATACTCTTAAGCACTAATATGGAAACCATTGCTTTAGGAAATGAATTATATATAGTAGGAGTGTGAGTTTCAGCAAACATTGAATTTAAAGTGGGATGTTAGAAGGCAAAATTGAACTCTCAAAAACATTCCCCAATATCTTCTCTCCAAATCTATTCATTCATCTGACTTTTTTTCATTCAGTAAACTGACTTCATTATTTCCAATGATGGAATCTTGTTCAAAACCTTAATTTGTTTTTTACTTCATTTTTTCCTTACTCCTCTGATCTGTTCAGCTGTTATCTCCCTCCTAAATCCTCTTCCTCCTCTCAGTACCATCAACCTAAGGAACTTCATTTTTCTCTCCTTTTTATACTTCCATCTATTACAGTAATTCTCTGACTGGTCTTTTCAGGGTCAGCCATTCCTTTATCCTGCCCATTGTTGCCAGGCTTATTTCCCTGCTGAGTGTGTAAAGTACTTTTGCAAATATCAAATTCCCTGTGAATGTGAGCTATTCCTTCTTGCCTTCATCTCCTTCTTCCCCCCCCCCCTTTAATTATTTGATCAGCTCTTAAACAATTAGGAAACCAAATCAAGTTGACTGCCAATGATTATTACTTGTCCTTGTTAAGAATTAGTCTGTGGAGAGTCCTATAAACAAAAGGTTATCTAAGAGATCATGAAGTCTTTGACCATGGCAATTGTGAAGCAAAAGGAAAAAAAATATTCCTTCTAGGTTACTTTTGCCAGAAATTCTTTAGTGGTTAGCCTGGCATTCAAGGCCTACAAGTGCCACCCAACTCTACCAGCTTTATTACATGTTACTGCTTCTGTAATCTCTGCCCCCAGAATAAACCCTGCTCTTTCCCAACACTGTTTTTGCTCATGTTGTTTCCTATGTTGTAATGGACTCCCTTGAATTCCTCCTTTTCCTTTAAAATCCAACATACAAGCCTGAAAACTTCCCTGATTCCTCCCCAGTCATTAATGACTTCGCTCCCTTCCCTAGTTTTCATGTATTTCTAATGCATATCTTTAGCACTTACAATCTAGTTAGTTTGTATATTTGTATACTCTATAAATAGAGTGATAATTTTTTATACTTAGGATGAGGAAACTGAGGCCCCAAGAAGTTCAGGGACTTGGCTAATGTCAAACATCCATAGCAAGGAGCACAACCAAGATGTGAACTCAGGTCCTTAGACGACAGATCCAGGGTTCTTGTCATTACATCATCCTCAGTGACTAAAGGCCCCCTCACGTGGTGTTCTGTATGTTGGATTTATTTAATTACTATTGCTTGGAACTGAATTCAGGGCAGTTATGATTTAGAGAAAATGTAGGTCTTTCACATGGAAAAGGGGATGCATATAATGGAAATATAGATGCTGGCAATCTTAAACTTGGAATACTTTACCTGCCAGGAGTCCAGAGATGCCAATAACTACTGCTTTCCTGTCTCAGGAGCTTTCATTTCCCTTGGATACCATCGTGGGCCAGATATAACCTGTTTTTTTCCTTCTTAAACCCCTTCCCTCTTATGCCACTGCTCTGTGTATTGGAATCCCCTCAATCAGGCCCCTTTCTACTATGCTGCTGTGGCAGCTGCTAGAGCTGCCATCCAGACTCCTTAGTGTCCTTACTCTTGTCCCCTCTCACCCCCATCAAAGGCCAAGGGCTGTAGGCAGAGGTCTGATCTGAGCCTCAGATGTGAGCAGTCTAGCAGGCAACTATGAGTACTGTTTCAGCTTTGTTTGGGCTTTTGGGTGTCATTGTAAGAACACACCCACTACTTATAACATTGTTTTAATGTGACAATGCATTCTGAATTTCAAGTAAATGATCTATACAAATGAACTTTTAGAACAAAAGCCATTCGTAAATTAGGAACTGCTTGCTCTATACTTGTAGGTAGAGCTTAGTTGATATTTTTGAGCGGGGGAGAGTACAACTTATTTTTGGCTTTAAGTTCACCTAAGAACAAAACCCATTCCAGAAAGATTTGCTTTTTACTCCTTTTTTTGGAGGGGGGAAGGCAGGGCAGTTAGGGTCAAGTGACTTGCCCTAGGTCACATGGCTATCAGGTGTTAAGTGTAGATTGGATTTGAACCCATGTCCTCCTGACTCCAGGGCCGGTGCTCCATTCCCTGTGACACCTAGTTGTCTGCTTTTTACTCTTAAGGGAGTTTTGAAGGAGCAAATTCTTAGAGAATGGTTTAAGTTCTTTAAATATGAATTGGGCAGCATATGTTACTTCTTTGTGGTCTAAAAGAAAGGTACGATTGATTACAAAGTTAATCAAATTTCTGCACTGGAATTGAGTAAAGTTTTTGTACATAAAATTTTGTTATTTGATGTTTAGAGGTATCTAATGACTTCATGAAGATAATTTAAAGAAAAACTAGCAATTGATCTATATCTTATTGTTGCAACCTTTCAGTAACTAACAAGGATGAACAATAAATTTTAAAACGATTTTGACCCCAATTTTGCTCTACCTCCTCTTTTTTATCCAGTTGTTTCATTGATGCCCTCTAAATGAGACATTGGTTTTGTCAACTTCAAATAAACTTAACTTAAATGGTTTAGTAACACTGAAGACTTCTGAGTAAAATAGCATCTAAAAGAACATTCTTTTTCTTTGTAAGATTGTAATTCTTGTGTGTAAGCATGATTTACTCCCAAGTCCCATTTTTGTTTGTTTCCTGGGGAAAAGACAGAACATGTGTAGTGAAGAATTACATGTTGCCTTTATAGCAAATCATGAAGCAGGCATGGATCCTGTAATTAACTTTTTGATATCATTAAATCATAGTAAATCCTTTCACAAGTGGAGAAATCTACTTGAATTTTGCAGCATCTTATTTGGAATTTGGCATCAACTAGTCAATGATCTGTTTGTGCAGGAAATAGGTCTAATTCCACAAATCAATTTTTTTGAGAACAGAAAATGATTATCATATATGAAACTTCAAATTTATTAGGTACAGTTGGTTTTTTTTTAAATGTATGTAATAAATTTAACCAATCCGTTGCTTTCAAAGCTATCCTGTTTGTGTTTCCTTCTCAGTCACTGGTGCTTTAACATAAATGCTTTCAAAATTACTCTTTTCTAGTGATACTATTACTAACTTCATTCTCTTCCTCACTTCCCCCTCATGAAATAAACACACAAAAAATAGCTCATAAAAATAAGCATATTCAAGTGAAACAAATTCACACAGTTGCCATGTCCAAATGAATGTTTCATTTGGCACCTTGAGCCTATCACCTCTGTCAGGGAATTAGTGCTGTGCTTTATCAACAGTCCTCTACTGCCATAGTTGATTGCTGCTTTCCTAAGAATTCTTACATCTTTCAGTAGTGTTTCTTTACAGTACTTTAACTATACAGATGTTTGCCTGGTTCTGCTCACTCCCCCCTTTCTTAGTCCATACAAGTCTTCCCAGGTTTCTAAGCAGCCATCACTTTAATCACTTCATATGTAACTATGATATTCCCTTCATGTGCCATAGTTTATTCAACCCTCCCGGCAACAGTGGACATCTCCTTTGCTTCCTGCTACCAGATTTTTTTAAGAACAAAAAGCTGTATAAATAATTTTGTATAAGTGAGTCTTTTCCTCTTTCTTTGATCTCTTATATCTACATATCCAGAAGGTTAGTGACTTAGAAGGGTCAGAGTTCCAAATGACTTCCCAGAATTGATTGAACAATTCAGAGGTTTGCCATATATAGCGTTAATACAACTTTTGATGGGTCTTATTCAATTTTTAGCCTCTTTCTATGTTCTTCAAGAGTCATTGAGGACCCACAGCATGTAAAATAGTAAGAAAGCAATTTTGAATCTACGTTTCCAATAGCTCAACAGATGGATTAACTTGGGAACTTTTTTTCTTCAAAGCCGCGATAAAATTGGCTGAGATACAAAGGGATACTTTGTAACTCATTTAATGAAGGTGTGCAAACTTAAGAGTTTTAAACCTTCTAAATCACCTATTTATTCAGCTGAGCCACAGAGTTTAGCTTGTTGGAGAAAGAAAGTTCTGGATAATAGATAAAAGCCAGGAATCAGAAGATGTTAAATAGAGAATGTTAAACATTTAATGTTATAGAGACTTCCAAAGAATATCCCAGTAGTATTGTCATTTTAAATGGAAGGAGGTAGGTGTGCAGTGCAGAGTGCCAGGCCTGGCACTCAGGAGGACCTGAGTTCAAATCCAGCCTCAGATACTCACTAGCTTTGTCACTCTGTTTCAGTCACTTCATCTCTGCCTGCCTCAGTTCCCTCAACTATAAAAAGGGGATAATAATAGCACTTATCTCCCATAGTTATTGTGAAAATCAAATGAGATATGAATTATAAAACTTTTATAGCACAGTGTCTTAGCATATACTAGGCATTATAATACATGTTAGTAGCTGTTGTGGTGGTGTCTATAGAAGTGAAGTTACTTGATCTAGGCCCCTCAGCTCATTGGGTGTGGAGCCTGATCTAGAACCTAGATCACTCAGCTAATTTAGTGTTGAGCCTGGTTTGGAGCTGGGTTTATTCATACCTAGTCTAGTTGAATTCTTTTACCACCTATGTAATTAATATAGCTTCTCTGGTTTCAGAGTTCTTTCTCACTTCATGCTGCCATGTTTGTGAAAATTGTTAGCATTTTTCTGCATTCTGAAAATTACTGGGATCTTTCCATTTTAGAGTGTCTAAGCTGAATTGAGTCAGTATAGTCATTCTGAAGTATTATTATTTTCAAAAGTCAAGGAAAATACCGAGACTTTCTTATTTATTTAAACATTTCCATGAAATGTTTGCAATCTAAACACTGTAGCATTGTGTGTTAACTTCCAAGAGAACCAGAGAGTGGAACTGACTAATCTGTTTTCAGTTGATAAGCTGAATGAAACAAACATCAAATAGATTGAAATTTTAGTTTCTATCTTACAAGGAAATTAGTTACACAAATAACAAGGAATTAAAAAAACAACAACAGATATTTTCATTTTTCTTGATTGAAGGCAAATTGAGTTGTAATTCAGATGGTGAAGGACTTTTTAATACAATTAAATCCTTGAATATTGTATTCTGTAGATTTTTGTATTAAGATTTGTTTGTGTGTAGAAATGAAATTGAAATCCAATTTAATTTTGATGTTTATGTGAATGTTTTTAATTTACTCTACAGTGAGATCTGTCACTTCTAACTTGAGGATTCTAACCTATCATTTAAAAATATCTATGTGCATATAGTCCCTTATGAAACTCAAAATAATCCTGTGAAGTTTGTAGTACAAATCCCCATTTTTATTATTATCCCCATTTTACAGATGAAGAAATAACCTCGAGAAGTTAATAAATGACTTTTTTTCCTGTGGGTGTCATCCAAGGGAGATTGATTACCAAAGAATCTCATGCTAGTGATATCACTTGTAAAGCAGTCCTGAGACATGGACTCTGAGGATAATTTTTGTAGAATTTCTTACTTCAGTAGGAGCTTAATAAATATTTAATTGAATAAAGAATATGTGTGAATTTTGACTATTAAGAGGCATTTTAACCATTAGTATTTTCTGAGTGACTAATACTGTGATAATTATATATATATATATATATATATATATATATATATATATATATATATTTTTTTTTTTTTAAAGCAATTGGGGTTAAGTAACTTGCTCAAGGTTACACAGCTAGTCATTGTTTATGCGTGGGTGCTCATTTTCTGAGGCCGGATCTGATCTCGGGTCATCCCAACTCCGAGGCCGGCGCTCTTACTCACTGCGCCACCTAGCTGCCCCTTTAGGGCAATTGGGGTTAAGTAACTTGCCCAAGGTTACACGGCTAGGTTTTTGTTTGTGTGGATTAAGTGTCGGAGGCCGGCTGCGAACTCAGGTCCTTCTGATTCCAGGGCCGGCGCTCTATTCACTGCACCACCTAGCCGCCCCGATAATTATATATTATAAAAGGTTTTTTTTTATGAAAAGTGGCTTGTGCTAATAATATATTTTATGTAAATAATCATTCAGTTCTGAATAGCTTGTCAATTTATAAATTTCTTCAGTTTATTATTAGTAGGTTAAGGATTATTGTCCCTTTTTACAAACACTTTTATTTGTTCATGTTTTCTAATAATTTTTAAAATATTTGGGAAAAGTTTACATTTTTAGATTTATTTTCAAATCTATAAACTCTTAAATTTTCTATTAATGACTATCACCAAAGCTCAGGAGTAGTATTTCATTTTTAAGAGTATACCTGCAACAAGCATTTATGAAGCACCTAATGTATGCCAGGACCTTTGCTTGGTACAATGCATACAGAGATAATAACTAATTGTGTGTCATTGTCCCCGCCCCCCCCCCAAAGAAGGTAATTGCATTCTCCTGGAGCTGTTGGTGGTGAGGGCTTAGGAAGGAATTAAAACAGGCCAAGGAATGGTGAATCAAGGCTTCTGAGGCAGGATAAGGTTGGCTATTCATATGCATGGGCCCTTTATGTACACATTCATAAATGTAAGATCACCAGATATATGTCCTTCCCCACAAAAGAATTGTATCTTTTTTGATACAGAACTATCCTGAAATCAATTCAGCAGATATTACATAAGAATTTTGTATCTACTACCATGCTAAGTCTTTAACCTCTGTGGATGATGTATAGTATAATGAATGGGTAAGAGCCCTGGATTTGGAGTTAGAGGACCTGACTTTATATCCTAGTTCTGCTACTTAGTAGGTCTCTATGAAATAAATAAAAAATAACATAAATAAAGTGAGAGCTTTGGACTAGGTGGCCTCTATGTTTCCTTCTAGTTTTAAATCTGATTCTTTGAAGTTGTCTTCTGAGAAGCAGAAAAGAGGCACTAGAACATTTCAGACATAAAGCACGTGGCTAGGTAGAAGCCTAGGTGGAAGAAGCTAGTAGGGCCCTGTAAGAGTAACAGAAAGCCATTTTGGCTGGACCATATGCTTGAAGGAGAATAATATGTAATAAGACTATAAAAGTATGTTGAATGACCTTAATTTCCTAAGTAAAGTATGCCATGCCACAAAGTTCTTAGCTGTGATGTTGGACACGTGAGTTTGTAAAAAGTGTTAAGTATTAAATGAAAGAGTTCATTTGATCCTGGAGGCAACAGGGAGTTATTGGAGTTCATTGAGTAGGGTAGTGACATGCCTAGATCTTGTTGGTTTTGTTGTTGTACACTTTAAGAACATCACCAATCACTTTATAGATCTATTCTAGGGTAGCATGGAGAGGGAAGAGATTTGAGGCAAAAAGATCAATTAGAGGGCTCTTGTAAAAATCCAGGCTAGAGATGATGAGGCCTCTATGTAAGGAGGTTGGTCACAGGAGTAGAAATAGGGGGCAAATTTGAGGGTCATTGGGTAGAAAGAACCAGATTTAGCAGTTTATTAATTATATTAGGGATGAATGAAAGGGAGGAGTTGGAAATGGCACAAGATTATGGTGCTGAATAGTTAGAATGATGGTGGTTATTTTGACAGAAATAGAGATGTTCTGAAAAGGAGTGGTTTTGGGGAAACAGACATGTTGAGATGCCTGTGGAGATCCATTATGGAAGTATGATGTGGGATTAGAGGTAGATCTATAGATCTGAGAGTAAACAGCATAAAAATAATTAAACCCATTTGAGTTGATGGCATTGCTAAGAAAGTAAGAGAATGAGAAGAGGCCCCAAGAACAATTCTTAAGGAAACTCATAGTTATTAGGCATAATATGGATGATAATCCAACAAAAGGGATTGAGAAGGAGCCATCAAACAAACAGAAGAGGAGCAAAGAAGCTGTGTCACCAAAACCCAAGAAGAGAAAGGATGTTAAGAGGAAGTGATGGTTAGCACTGTGCCCTGGTGCAAAGAAGTCAAGAAAGAGGACTTAGAAAAGGCCACTAGATTTGGAAATTTAAAGATAATTGGAATTCTCTAATTGTTTTATCGAGATGTCCCTATCCTTGACATGTGCCTATTATAGAATGAATATAAGCTGCTCAACAAATTGAGTGGAATTTTCTGGAAAAGAAAAATAAAGAAGAAAATACACAAACATGATGTACTCCCCTCATATGGCAAATTTCCCCAATCACTTTGGGATTGAATGTAACAGTAAACTACTTTTGGTTTAATCATTGTCTTGAATTTAAACAGAAACAGAGCAGAACATGCACAATATTTATGGGCCACTTATGGCCCTCAGGCTGCTTGTGGCATGCCAAAAAATTTCTGGCACCCCAAAAAATGTAGAGAAAAACATCCTTTTATGTAGAGGAAATCCTTTGGCGCACCGAAAGCACCTTGAGGGCCATAAGCAGCCTAGAGGCCGCAAGTTATGAAGGCCTATTCCAGAGGGAAAATCAGAGAGTCTAATGAAGTAGTCTTTCTGAATGTCCAGCTTGTTTGGGTCAAGAAGATCATTAAATAACTTACCAGGACCATTAACAGTGTGGATCAGTTCCAAGGCAGTGAATATAGCCCACTAGGTATTCTAGTTAGAAAACAGTCCCCTCCTTAGCCCTGAACTCAGTAAACATATTATTATTGTTATTATTATTATTATTATTTTGCTTTTTTGAGGGGGGAAGGCAGGGCAATTGGGGTTAAGTAACTTGCCCAAGGTCACACAGCTAGTAAGTGTTAGGTGTCTGAGGCCAGATTTGAGCTCAGGTCCTCCTGACTCTAGGGCCAGTGCTCTATTCACTGCGCCAGCTAGCTGCCCCTGTTCACTATTTTCTTACCTTATTTAACGTTTGTATCTATGTATATGTTATAAAAATATATTACCAAAAAAAGGTAGTTGGTAACTTTAGAGAGAATAATTTTTCATTTGAGTGATGAGATTGGCATCCATACTCAGTGGATTGAGAAGTGAATGGAAAGAAAGGAAATGGAGGCAGTAAGTGTGGAGAACTTTTTCTAAGACTTTGACAGTGAAAAGGAAGAACAGTATAGGATGACAGCATGAGGTGATGGTAGTGTCCAAGGGTTTGTTTATCATGTCAGAGAAGATGTTTACATGTGTGTAGGCCCCAAGGAAGGATCCAGTAGTTAAGAGTGAGACTGAAAATTAGAGAGAGGGTCCGATTGTATGAGCAACCTTCTGTGTACTGTTTGGGGGTGGGAAGGGAGGATAAAGGAGAAGATGCATGGTGGCATGGGGCACAGAGTTTGGAGTCAGAGGATTTAAAGTGGAATCATGCCCTGTGTCCTGGGACAAGTTTCTTAACCTCTGTGGGCCTTAGTTTCTTCATCTATAAAACGAGGGGGCTGAAAGACTTCTGAAGTCTCTTCCAGCTCTGGCACTGAGAGAATAGGAGAGGATATTATTAAGTTTTATGATGTGTGGACCTAGAAAAGAGGGTGCTGGAAGATGCATGACCTATATTTTCTCAATGAAGTGTGTGATCCTGCTACAAGGTTCTCAGCTGTGATATGGAGGGGTAGGATAGTAGTACAGAAGAGACAAGCAATTCCAACTGAGGATAAGAATTGCTAAAAAGAAGTACTGGTAATCTCAGCTAATGTTAGTGAAGTCACACTTTCTCCTTTACAAGTTAGAGATATTTGTCATACAGTGCAGCTCAGAACTTAATCCCATTCTTCTTTAAAGGCTGTTAAGGTCAATGTTAGTTTTAAATTAATGCTAGAAAAAAATAAAATGTTATCTATAGTACATGGTTTAAACATTTGTTTTAATTTCACTGAAATGATGCTTGGAATTGATAATGATGATTCTTAAAATTAATAAAGTTAACAGTGATTCTGTATTGAACAAGATCCTTCATATTTTATGAAAGGCCCTCATCTTTCTCTTTTTTGCTTATAAACCATTTTACAGTGGGGATGACTCCATGTTCCATACTGGTCTTCATTATTGTTAATTATCTTATTATTTGACCACCATTGTGTCAGCTATAAACAATTAGAGAAAGAAACCATTGCTTGATTCAGAATTGCCTTATAAAATACCAAGTAAAAAAAAAAATCTTGTGCTTTGTTTCATAGAAAAAGTTGTGTGGTAGAATGTAGAAGCTCTAAAATATCTGTGAATACATTTTGAAAGTATGTTAAAAGATTAATGTATTCTAAAGATTTAAAATGCATAGCAGATCGTGTCTAGATTAGTTGAGTGTGGAATCTGAAGGCTGAGACAAAAGTGGAAGGAATGTGGCATAGCACATATTGAAATTGATGAAAAGCATAACTGTGGTGGGCTTTTTCCATGTGGGAGTTAATTTATGAATTTTAATTTAAAAATAATTGCAAAAGCAAAAAATGAATTACCTCAATCAAATCATCCATTTGCTCACTGTAAATGTTTGCTACTGATTTTAAAAACTAAGAGAATTTTTGCCTTTCTGTGTTTAACAATTTATTTACCAACAAGGTCCTAAATTATTTCACAGAATTTAGGTTTGGAAGCAGCCATCTATTCTGAAGCCTACTTAACTTTTGCATTTTTTATAAAAACCACACTGATGATGCCTCCAATTATGTCATTATTTAGTCATAGCACTTGCTTATGTCTTAGAATGTGTGGAACTTCCATAGAATCCTTTTCTACGTGTTTAGTATCTTATGGGCAATAAAAAGCAAAAGCTCTACCCTTTTTTTAGGGTGACATCTTTTTAAATAAATTTTTAAAAATTTTATTAATGCCTTTTTATCTTCATTATATTCCTTTGTGAACATTTTCTTCTTCTCCCTATATATGTAAAGAGCCATTCTTTGTAAGAAACAGGGGGAAATTTGTTCAGCAGAATGAATCAGCACATTACTGTGCATTCTTCCATATGCATAGACACCCCCCCCCCATCCCCAACCACCACCTCTGAGGTGAAGAGAGAGAAGTACATTTCTTAGCTCTTCTTATCTTTACAATTTCACAACATTCGGCTTTTTAAAAGTTATTGTTCTTTTCATTTATTCTGCTTCCTAATTCTACTTCAATCAGCAAGTCCAACTACCTTTTATTAAGACTTTACTGCCTACCAAGAACTGTGAGCACTGGAACATCACTTCATATAACGCCCTATGCACCACTGAATTCTTTTTAAAATTTATTAAATTTTAATGTTTTTTAAGTCAGCAAAACCCTATTTTCTTAGCACAGTGTCCAAGTCCAAAATAAATGTGTGTGTGTGTGTGTGTGTGTGTGTGTGTGTGGAGAGATTGATTCTGTATTCTTGAATTTTCAGCATTAGTGTTTCAGCATTAGTCCTCAAGAATCATAATTATCATTACAGTAATCTGAATTCCGAAATTTTTCAAAGTTGTTTGTAATATTGTTGTCATTGTATACATTCTTTTCTTGATTTACTTCACTGTTTCAGTTCATAAAAGTTTCCCCAGATTCTCTGAAACTATATGCTTCATCATTTCTTATAGCACAAGTTTTTCATCACATTTGTATATCATAACTTGTTTAGCCAGTCCCTAGTTGATGGACATCCCTTCAGTTTTCTGTTCTTGCAAACTCAAAAAGAGCTCTATTTTTGTATGTCCTTAGTTAGAGCTTGTTTTGCTTAGGATCAAACCTCTTTCTAATTCCCTTTTCTCCCTTCTCTCTCCTATTTCCTAGTTAAGTGAAAAGTATCTTCCTACCCAACTTGGTGTGTTTGTGTGTATATCCTTTCTTTCTTTTATCATTTCAGATGAGACTTGGGTTCCAATGTCAATCACTTCCCTCAGCCCTACCTTCTTGTTTGTATAGATTTCTATTTGCACCCTGTTTGCAGGATATAATTTTCCTTAGTTTTCCTTTTCCTCTCCCCTCATCCTCCTCTCCAGTATCTTCCTCTTTCCCTCTCTTTCCATTCTTTTTGAAAGATCATTAAGACATTACAGAATCACTGCTAGTCCTTCTATCTAATTAGACTCCCTCTGTGACCCCTAACAATGATAGTTTTTAGAGAAGACACATTTATTATCTTCCTGTGTTACAATGTTAGGGATTTATCCAATTTATCCTTGTTTAATTCTTCATGATTGATCAATTGTGTTTACTTTTTAATGTTTCTTTTAATCCCCATATTTAAACTTACTCTGTAGTCAGTAAACATTTATTAAGTGCTTCCTATATGCCAAGCATTGGGGATGTAAATAAGAAAAAGAAAATCCCCAACCTCAAGGAGCTCACAATCCAATGGGGGAAGACCATACACAAAAGGAAGCAGAAAAGGGGAAGAGGGGCCACCAGAGGGTACTTGACTTAGGGGCATGATTCTTGGAGTTGACATTGAACAGAGAAGCTGATGGTAAATGAAGTTAACTGTAAAAGTCTGAGCATTCTGTAAAAAAAAAAGCTTAGAAGGAGTTAATTGTTCTGACTTCCAACCCTACAGGTCAGAGGGGAGAGTCAAGTGAGGGTGCTGAAGAGGTGCTGGGCACCAGAGCTAAAGTAGTCCCTTAGATGATGAGATTTCTGATGATGAGCTTATCTTTGGGGGAAAGTATGATGTTCCTGAACCAAGCAGAACACCTGGACCAAGTTCACATAAGTTGAACCTCAAAGTTTCTATGTGGCTCTGGTCTTTTCATCAGGAATGTTGGAGAGTCCTCTGTATCATGAAAAGAGAGAGTTCCAACCTAGGGGACAGCTAGTGAACATGCTTAGTGTGGGGGATGGATTGTTAAGTATGGGGAACTATAAAGAGGCCTCTATCATTGGATTAGAAAGTAAGATGTAATAAGACTGAGAAGATAGGAAGAAGCCAGGTTATGAAGCCCTTGAAAAGGTTCTGGAGGTATGATACGGAACCACTGAAGTTTATTGAGTAGTCTCAAAAGAGACATGGTCAGACATGCATGTTAGATGGCTGTAAGATGGATTGCAAGGGGAAGAGACTTGAGGCAAGGGGACCAACCAGAAGGCTACTGCAATAGTCCAAGCATCAGGTGATCCTGCACCACCTGTATGGTGAAAGTATCAGCATAGAGAAAAGAGTGTTGAGGAGAGATGTGATGATGGTAGAAACTACAGAACTTGACAACTATTTGGATATGATGTGGGAGAGAGAGTGAAGTGAAGAATATCGGCCTTGGTAACTGGAGAGGAAAGTGGCACCCTTGACTGTGATAAGGAAGTAATAGGAACCAAATATTTGTGAAACAGCACAGCTACTGGCACATAGTAGATGCTGTGTAAATCCTAGTTACTGTTGTTCTGTTTAGTTCAGAAGAGAAGAGAGGGTTTGGGGGAAAAGTCAGTTTTGGACATAGTGTTTAAGATATCTAATGGAGGGGGGTGGAGCCAAGATGGCAGAGTAAAAACAGCTCATCCAAGCCACTCTGCCCCCAGATTCCCCCCAAACTATGTAAAAGGGGACTCTGAACAACTTCTGGAGCCCCAGCACCCACAGAATGACACAGAGAAGCTAACTTCCCGCTGAGGACAGCCCAGCAGCCCTGCAGGAAGGACCAGCTCAGTGGTCTGGGAGCCGGCAGCTCGCAACACCGAGCACAGGAAGCGCGCCGAGCACAGGAAGCGGAGCTGAGCAGAGCCCAGGTCCGCATGAGCCGAGGTTTTAGCCCCAGGGCAGCAGGGCCAGCAGCCGGCTGGAGGAACCCCAGAACACCAGCAGCCGTGGCGACTCCAGAATTATCAACATAGACATGCCTAGGACAAAGTAAGAGGTTAGTGTCCTATGGACTTTGGGACCTGTATTTGGGGAATGCGTGGCTCCCTCCCCTGGGGGCTAGAAGCCACTGAGGAGACACGCCATTTTGTAGTTTTCAGAGGCAGCCCCAGCTCCCGGCCTGCAATTAATTGTAGGAGATCCAGCGATCAGTCTTGGGGGGTAATCGCTCTTGCTTTAACCTCCCTGGATCTGGATTGTGATCTAGGGTGGAAGTTGTGGGTGGGTTTACAGCTTGCCAGAAACGGAAGTTGCCCCCCACATCGGGATGAAAATTCCTCTATCTGGCCTTAAAGCCATAGTGTGGCAACAAGCCCAAAAGTCAAGCAATTAAGTGGCAACATGCCAAGGCAAAGGAAACAGAAAAATGCAACCCTAGACTCCTATTTTGGGGGCATAGAGCGGGAAAAGGACTGTGAGGTCAGAAGTCCTGCTCCAAAAGCCCCAGGGGACAAGCAGAGCGCAGGCCATAGAGGACCTTAAGAAGGACTTTAAAAATCAAATAAGAGAAGTGGAGGAAAAATTGGAAAGAGAAATGAGAAGGATGCAGGAAAAGTATGAAATGAGGGTCAACAGCCTGACTGAGGAAAACAACACCTTAAAAAATAGACTAACTCAAATGGCAAAGGAGGCCCAAAAGGGCAATGAGGAGAAGAATGCCTTAAAAAGTCGAATTTGCCAGATGGAAAAAGAATCTCAAAAGTTCACTGAGGAGATTCATTCCTTCAGAGTTAGACTGGAGCAAATGGAAGCTAATGACTTTATGAGAAATCAAGATGCTGTTAAGCAGATCCAAACAAATGAAAGATTAGAAGGCAATGTGAAATATCTCATGGGAAAAACCACTGACCTGGAGAATAGATCCAGGAGAGACAATTTAAAAATTATTGGACTACCTGAAAGCCATGATCAAAGAAAGAACCTAGAAATCACCCTTCAAGAAATTCTCAAGGAAAATTGCCCTGATGTTTTAGATCCAGAGGGCAAAATAGAGGTTGAAAGAATCCACGATCACCTCCTGAAAAAGATCCCAAAAAGAAAACTCCCAGGAATATTATAGCCAGGTTCCAGAATCCCCAGATCAAGGAGAAAATACTACAAGCAGCCAGGAAGAAACAATTTCAATATTGTGGAAACACAATCAGAATAGCCCAGGACCTGGCAGCTTCTACACTGAGGGATCGAAGGGCATGGAATATGATATTCCAGAGGGCAAAAGAACTGGGAATGAACCCAAGGGTCACCTACCCAGCAAAACTGAGTATTTTGTTTCAGGGGAAAATATGGTCATTCAGTGGAATAGAGGACTTTCAAGCATTCTTGAGGAAAAAACCAGAATTGAATAGAAAATTTGACATCCAGACACAAGAAGGAAGAGATGCCTGAGAAGGTAATCAGGGAAAAGAAATCAAAAGGAACTTATCAAAGTGGAACTATTTACATTCCTATATGGAAAAGCAATAACTGTGACTGATGATATCTCTCTCACTATGAAAATAATGGAAGAAGGGTGTGTGGTCATATGAATACATATGTGAATGTGTGTGTATATGTTACAGTTATATATGGATAGAGAGCATAGATTGAATTTGTTGGGAAGGGAGAATACTCAAGGGATGAAATTATGAGGTGAGAGAGGAAAGTGGCAAGAGGAGATGGGGAGAGACAGGGTAGGGTAAACTATCTCATGTAGAAGAAGCAAGGGGAAGTGGTTGCAAGGGAGGGGGAGAATAGGAAGGAAAAAAGGCAAAACCACATTCTCATTGAATTTGGTTCAGGGAGAGAATGACATACATACTAAATGGGATATCTCAACCTGCAGCAGAATAGGGGGAAGGGGGATGAGAGGAGGGATGATGGATGGGAGGGCATCCTTGGGGGTAGGGGAGGTTGGAAGTGCCCACTATAGAAGAGGGACAAGATCATGTAGGGAATGGACCAGGTGGGGGGTGGGATGAGTGGGAGGGAATTATAAGCAGCCTTGTACAGTATATCTACTATGATAATGTTGTGCATAGCTAGACATGTACAACATATACTGAATTACTTATCTCCCCAGGGGGAATGGGTGACAAGGGAGGAAGGAAATGGATCTGAAATTCGAGGTCGTAACATTAAATGTTTCAGATATATATAAATACTATTGTTAATACTCTTTTGCTTGTAATAGGGAGATAAGATGTGCAGGCATTGGGACACAAAGACTCACCTTCCTCTAATGGAAAAGTCAATGGGGGTATGGGAGAAGGTATGGGAGAGATTGGACTTTTTAGTATTTCATTAATAGTCTCTTACATATGCTAAGAAAAAGGGATTACAGTGTTAGATTTACATAATAAACTAAAAACGAATTTTATGTAGAGGAAAATGTGAATTGAGCAGGCTGCAACATTATAACTTGTGAGGAATTTTAAAAATAGCAGGAGTAAAAATTGTCATCAAGAAACTTTATAATAGGGAGAGAAGTTGTGCTGGGAAGTGACTAGAGTGAAGGATGACCAGGCACAAACATGGTGCTCCACTGAAACTTTTGGAAGGTCAGAAAAAAGGCCTCCAACATGTTGGATGGAATGCCTATGGATGGGTTGTAGTTCTGTATCATTGCATGGAGTTTTCCTATCAAGATTATAGATGAGAATATCTAAATAATAGAACATCATGTAAGGTACTATGAGAAAATAAAAGTGAGTTGTAATAAAAAATGTTCTGTGTTCAATTATATTGAAATATAGTAGTCATTATTTAAATAATAAGTTAATGAAGCCCCAGTTAAGAACTCTTTTCTTTAAATGGTTGCCTTGAGTTTCTGTGACCAACTTTCTAGCCATGAACCAGCCTCATTGAACTTGGTAAGAATTTTTAAAGATCTTGGCAATCTAGAACATTGTCCCAAATCTAATGAAATGAAATTTAATAGGGATGGATTTGAAGTCTTACAGTTGGGTTAAGGAAAACCACTTTTCAAGTATAAGCCCAGGAAATTGTGACTTTACAGCAATTTATCTGAAAAATATTTGGGGATTGCATTGGACTTGAAATTCATCATGAATCAGCAGTGTGATATGACAGCCAGGAAAGCTAATGTAGCTTTAGGCTATGTTAAGAGAAGCATAGCTTCCAGCTAACCTAGCTTGGTCAGACCATATCTAGAATACTGGGTTCTGGTGTGAGAACCACATTTTAGGAAATACATTAATGAACCAGAGAATATCCAGAAGAATGCAACCAAAATGATGAAGGGTCTTCATTTCACAGGATCCTAGATTAGAGCTGAAGAACCCTTGAGGCCTCTTATTTTATAAATAAATAAACAGGCCCAGGAAGGTTAAATGTTCAAGATGGGATTTTTACCTAGTTCTTTTGATTATAGAACCACTCCACCTGCTTTTTTCCATGTTTAAGAGGGACTTGAAGACCAGGATTATTGCGGATTTAGCTCCAAGTACTTCTGAGAGCTCTGATCAATTTGTGTCTCCTGTGAACTTTTCTGCTCATCTTTGGATTGGATTGTATGTATGCATATGTGTCTCATTCCTCCTTAGTTATAACTCTGTGAGGTGAGGGATCAGTTTATTTGTAAGTCACCTCCAGAGCCTAGAATAGTTCCTTATGTACAGTAAATTCTCCAATTGTTTGTTAAATTTTACTTTTGAGATTACCATTATATATGGATTTAGGACTCCAAGCTCAGGCAGATTATGTGACAAGGCATTTTAAAACATGCATATGTATCTGCCAGGGCACTGTTACTAATATTTAAAGAGATCATGGCCATTGGTGCTAGAAGACCAGAATTAAACAAATGTCCTAGTTATCAAAAGGGAAGGAGGAAGATGGACTTCAGAAATTATTCATTTAACAAATTTAACATGAATCTCATGAAAAATTCTAAAATACATCATTGAACAAGTGGTTTCTGATCACTTAGAAATGGAAGTGGTTGAGCCAGCCTATAGTCATTAAGAATGTGTCCTATCAAAATGACATTTTGTGGTAAGTTACTATACTTTCATATCAGGGTTAGGTTATCTCTTGTATATTGATTTTTAGCAAAGTCCTAATGCTATTCTTTTGGAGAGGATTAAAAAGTTCAAAATTGGTAAACTTAGTGAATTCATAGCTGATTGAACTAAAGGTGTCCAAAATGCATGAAATATGTCAAGGGAAACTGATATAAGGTACACCAGTCTAGTGCATTTTTTGTGGAACTGTGAATTAGTATAACCATTTTGGAAAGCAGTTTAGAATTATGCAAATAAAGTGATTAAAATGTAAATATTCTATACATATACATTTGTATATTTGGTTATGTTATAGTCATAATCAAAGCAGCACATTTTGTGGCATCAAGGAATTGGAGTCAAAGCGCATTGATTAGGGAATGGCTAAATAGTGTGGCATATGAATGAAGTGGAATAGTACTGTGCTGTAAGAAAGGACAAATATGAGAAATCTAAAGAAGCAAGGAAAGACATGAACTGATGGAAAGGAAGAGCCAAGAAAATTGTATATACATACTGTGACTACAGCAATATCAATGGAAAGAACATAGCCACAAAACGGCCAAAGTTATTGATTCAAAATGACAAAGAATAAGCATGGCCCCAAAGAACGTACATGAGAAGAGTCCTCTCCCAACTCTTAAGTTTTTTGGATTTTTTTTTTACATCTAACCCTGTAGCATTGAACACTTCTGTCCATTAAACAATAATTAACATTTATTAAGTACCTACCGTGCCCCATGCACTGTTCAAATACTTGGATAACTCTGAAGATGGCATTTTTATCAAGTCTGCAGATGATACAGAACAGGGAGGGATAAGTAATGTGCTGAAATATAAAAGCAGTATTCAGCTAGGCTAGGCAGGTTAGAATGATCAGCCAAAGGGTATGGGATGTGAGACCTGGAAAATTATAGGCCAGGAAAGCATATAGTAACTGCTTCCACATGTTTGAGGGGCACATGACCTGAGAGAGCAGCACTAAGAACTGGGGGTGGAAGTTAAGACCAAAATTGAGGTTTTGTTTTGTTTAAGTAATGAAAAACTTCCTAGCAATGAGCTTTTCTTTTTTTTTTCTGATTTGAGTTTATTACAAAGGAATAATAGAAAGCAAAATTTAAAAATTACTTATTATATGTAAAGATAAGCCTACAATGATATGACAAAAATGTCTTTATTCTTGTTTAATATATTTTAATAGAGTAGGCTGAATTGTCTTTTGCTTTAAATCTTCATACATATGCTGGTAGGTACAGAGAGCTTTATCGACATCTTGGCGAATTTGTATACTTCGACTGACGTTAGGATCGGCATTCATAATTTTTTGCTTCATGACTTCTATAGCTCGAAAAATATCTTCAAATTCCTTGAGAGTGAACTCCTTCATTTGCACATTATCTGATTCTTTGGTATCATTGTTGGCTTCTTCAAGTGCCTGTTGTTGTTATAAATTAAGATCATTATCAGCCAATTCTTCAGAGTGTGAAATAAGCAATTCTCGGACACCTCCATTTTTCAGTTCATCAAAACCAAGCTTTTTTTCAATGTTTGTTATTTCCTCTATAACAGTCTGTTTTTGATGGGGGAAACCCTCAAAATTACTATTTGTAGAATGTGGCAAAATGTGCTTCCACACTGTGGTGTCCTTATCTGCACTGGCTGCCTCTCTGGTAATTTTAGCATTATGCAATTGAAGTCGATTTATAAAGCGATTAAACCAACCAACACTTGCAGCAAAAGTTTCTTCACTATCCATTTCATTTCCATTTTCTTTTACTGCCTTAAATAAACTAGAAGCTTTTGTCTGAATGGCTGCTCTGGTAAGAGGAATGCATTTTTTATTGCAATCTTCAATCCACACAGCTAACAGACGCTCCATTTCTATCATCATAATACTTCTGTTTCTCGTAGTTGTTTGCAAACCACAAAAAGTTGATGCAACTTTGCCTTTTTTTTAAATTTCACCTGCATGTTTTATAATATTCCGCACTGGAGATTCAGGCATTCCTATATCTCTTCCTATTTTAGAGTTACTATGACCATGCTCATGCCGTTCAATTACATCAAATTTTTGTTCTAATGTAATAACAAGTCTCTTCTTTTTTGTGTTGGCAGTGTTGCCATCTGAAGTATTTTTCCTTTTGTCCATTTTATTAAGGGCTCCTTTTTGAAAAATTAACAAAAGAACTATTGATTATGGTATGCAATGGCACATCACATCTACACTCAATGATAGGCAAGTACAGAATGATGATTTAGTGGCATTTAATAACATTGGTTAGCTCCCTTGTCACATTAATTAAATCTTTGCCTGCATTAAATGCAACCTGGTGTCATTTTAGAACTCACACTAAAAGAATTCTGCAATATTCAAACACATATTCATTATAATCTAGCTGTTAGTTCCTTCTCACTGGAGGCCTTCAAGCAAAAGCTGGATGAGCACTTCTCCAGGATGTTTCTGAAAGTATTTTCTTGTTCAGGTATGGGCTGAATCATAGATGATAGATGTTCTGGGGTTCCTCGGAGGAGGAGCCGCTACTATGCCTTAGCTCTCAGAAGCCATTTCCCTTCGCAATGAGCTTTTCTTAAGAGTGGAAAGGGGCTCTCTAGAAGTAATGGCTTTACTTTAATTAGAGGGATTTCAAAAAAGACAAAAGGATAAATAACCACTTACCATAGTTTAGGAATTTTTATTTAAAGTAAAAGGACTAGATGCCCTTACGGTCTCTTCATTGAGGCTGTGAACTTTACTTTTGGCCCCTGCTTTTTGAAACCTTTCCACCTCCTAGGATATCCTCTAGAGCTTGTGCTCCATTGTACTGGATACACCTATTAAAACTACACTAAGGCTTTTGGACAGTCTGTGTAGTATACCTTTGTGCCTCATTGAGACATTGGATTTGTATTTTAGTAGAGGATAGATTATATTTCATTGCAGTAGTGAGTTAAAATGGAAATGATTTTTCAAGAGACCAGAGTTTCATCTTTAATATGCATCCAAACAGAAACATTGCTAATTTAATATAACTTAAATTTCAAAAAAAAATACCATGTTTTTACTCGGTTTTTTTTTTATCATAGCAAACATATTTCTATTTCAGAAAGTCAAGCTTGTCTGCATAATGTAGCTCATGAACATCTTGGAGAGCTGCTGAGAATTCTTCAGGCCATAATAAAAAAACACCAAATCCTCAATTCAGCTGATATTCTTAGGGCTGCAGGAGGTGTTTTTGCAAAAGTGAAAGGTAAGAGATTCATTATGGTCTGGGAAAAGTGAAAATGTGTACTTTTTTTGCTTCATAATAAAAGTAATAAATGTTTTTAGAACACTACATACCTTATAAGAAAACTTCCAGTGATATTAAATGTCTAGCATAATCCCTGATATTGGTTCTTAAATACTAAAAGTATCTGCCTGAAATGAAGTAAAATGGAGGACTTTGCTCTCATAATTTAAGCTTCTTTGTATGGAAACAAACAATAAAAATCAACTCACAAAAAATTAGAGCATCTTTTTAGCTCCTACTGTGTGCCAGTGGGGAGACAAATAAAAAATGAAATTGTCCCATCTTGCAAGGAGCTGACATTCTAGTAGGAGATATATACCCCAAGAACATATGCAGCCTAAGTAGAAAGTGAATAAATACAAATGTACACAAAATACTTTGGAAGGGAGGGCATTGGTAAGTTGGGTGGAATCAGGGAAAGCTTCCTGCTGAAAATGGGGCTTGAACAACCTCATCAAGACAGAGAAAGAAGTAAGGAAAGAGCTTCTTTGAGGCATGGGGGGATGTCTAGTGAGGAAGCACAGAGTCTGCAGGTGAGTGTCATGTGTGCACCTTAGAGTGGTGAAAGGATAAGAACTGATATTTGATCCTAGAGGCAAAAGAAAGCCCCTGGGGAATCTGAATCATTACACTTAAAAAAAATTACTTTGTCAACAGAAGTTAGGATGGATTGGAGTGGTGGAAAACTTGAGGCAGGGATACATCAAGCATGTTGAAATTGTATATGGATTTTTTTTGGCTATGCAGTGTTTTTCATTGGAAAAGATATTTTTCTGATAAAAATGCATTATACCCCTTGTAATCTTTAAATTATATATAACAGATCTTATTAATGAAGTGGAAAGTCACTGTATATAGTAGTATGCATCAGCTAGGGAATTGACTGTGGGTACTTAAAACAGATAAGATGGGGAGGGGGGTAGTAGAATCTTAAATGCTTGTTTAATGCTCAAGCAACTCTCAACATTTATCGAGATTACCTTATGTGGTTTGAAAGAGCATTAGGGCATTGGTAATAACAGCTTTATGCCATCCTACTTTGTATTATAGGATTTGCCTATAAATAGAATATATATATGTAAGGAGCAGTTTAACCTCATTGTTGACTAACATTGTTAGTAACTTCCTGGTTTATCAAAAATATAGACAGTTATTTTTAGGAGCTCTCATGTATATATGTTAAGCTAATATCTATGGTTAAGAAGAAAAATGAGTACACTTTCACTATTTGGAATTCTGTTTTATTTCTACAAACATTTTATAAATGTTTGATTGTGAAGTATGCATTGACTTGAATGAGACCCTATCCCTTGGATTCAGATCTCAATAAATAAAAGTATTAACTAGATTTGGATGTTTTATTAGACACAAAGATAAAAGTGAAATCATCTCTGCCCTTAAGGAGCTTATTAAGCCCTGAAAGGAGAGACTATATAGGTGTAGAGATAGATGTCTGGAAAATCAATACAAGGTAATAATATTTGGAAGGTAAGTGTTGGTTACCATAATAAAAGGCACAAGATAATTTTAAGGACTATCTTTCTGAGTAGGAATATAAGAAATTAATGTATTTGCTTTTTATCTTATGAACATTAGATATGTATTTATATAGTTATCTGATATCTTGATCTGGAATGTGGAAAAAACAAAGCTGGTTTACAATAGGCGAAAGTAACAGCTAGTAAATTTTAAAATTTTACTTAGTAAACTGCACATGTACAACCTATATTGAATTGCTTGTCTTCCCAGTGGGGGTGGGTGAGGAGGGAGGAAGGGAAAAAATCTGGAATTCAAAGTTTTAAAAACCAAATGTTAAAAAAAAAACATGTGGCCCCGGAGGCAGCCGCGGCAGCTGCGGCAGTGGCGGGATCGCGGCGGCAGCCCCTGGTGTCCTGCCCCCCGGTGTCCCGGCCCCCGAAGGCGCCATGCCCCACACAGTCACTCTCCAGGGCCCCTCACCCTGGGGCTTCCGCCTGGTGGGCGGCAAGGACTTTAGTACCGCGCTCACCATCTCCCGGATAAACCCTGGCAGTAAGGCAGCCTTGGCCAACCTATGCCCAGGAGACGTGATCCAGGCCATTAACGGGGAGAATGCAGATAGCATGACTCACCTGGAGGCCCAGAACAAGATTAAAGCGTGTCTGGACCAGTTGACACTCTCCGTGAACAGAACTGAAGGGAAGGCCTGGTCATCTAGCAATCCCGATGATGGCAAAGCACAAGCCTACAGAATCAACATAGACTCGGAGCCACAGGACAATGGCCTCACTCATAGTAGAAGGTCTTCAGCCTCAGGAGGGAGCCTGACTGACAGCAAGTCTAGCCTGGGCCTCCAATACGGGATGCCATCCCGCCTCTATTCCCACAACAGTGAGGCCAGTTTGCAGGCACAGATGAGCAACCTCCATGTGTCTCCACCTCACAGCAGTGCTGATTCTACAAGATCCCTCCCAAGGAGCAGGAATGGCATTGACGTGGAATCTGATGTGTATAAAATGCTCCAGGAGTATGGAGAGCCTGCCTCGGAGCCCAAGCAGTCTGGGTCCTTCAGATACCTACAGGGCATGCTAGAAGCCGGGAAAATGGTGAGAAACTAGATCGGGCGGGTGGTCCCAGAAGCCTCAAGTCTCCTGTCTCCAAGCTAGGTGGCCCCATGGGCAGCCTGCAGCTGCTCCCTGAGTGTACCAGATGTGGGAATGGCATCGTGGGCACAATTGTGAAGGCACGGGACAAACTCTACCACCCTGAATGCTTCGTGTGCAGCGACTGTGGCCTCAACCTTAAGCAGAGAGGGTACTTCTTTATTGAGGAGTGTCTGTACTGTGAGACCCATGCCAAGGCCCGGGTGAAGCCCCCAGAGGGCTACGACGTTGTAGCTGTCTACCCCAATGCCAAAGTTGAACTTGTTTGAGAGCAGCCCAGCCATCCCCAGCCCTACGTGCATTGACAGGGTGGCTTGTCCTAGCCATGCACACATACACACTACACCCTTTGTAACACAGCTCAAACCTTGTAGGTGACACCTTCACAGTAAAACACCTTTTCCCTCAGAAGGAAAGGTATCAAATTTGCCCCATGGAAGAGCTATTTCCTGCTCCTCACGCTGCTCCCTGTCTATGTTGTAATTTCTGCTTTTGTTAACATTTCTGCCCTGGCCTCATCCAGACTCTCTGTAAATATAGGAAGCCTTTTCTACCTTGTCACCAATAAAACCAGCGTTCTGTAAAAAAAAAAAAAACATGTTTTTTACATGCAACCGTGAAATAAGATGTGCAGGCACTGGGGTATAGAGTCTGTCTTGTCTTGCTAGAAAGTTAGTAAAGTGATAGGGGAGGATATAGGGGAGAACGGATTGGGGGAAGGGGTATTCAGTGGGCTTGCTATTTTGGGGTAGGTGGTAGAGGAAAGATGGGGAGAAAAAACTGTAACTCAAAATTTTGTGGAAATGACTGTTGAGAACTAAAAATAAATAATTAAACATTTATTTACCTAGTAACTATATTTGTTTTCAGTAAGTTGTTTACAAATTCCATTAAACTTCATTTTGATAGGGTAATTTCTGTCTATAGATAGAAAAATTTCCATGCTTAGAAATAGCAACTATAGTTGGTTCATTGTTGTTATTGGCTATTGTATGTTGTCAGGATGTCCTGGGGAAAGAGAGTGCACGTTTAGAATTGATGCCCGCATTCCAGAAGCAGACCAGAAGAAAGCCATTTCTTCCAGGCTGCTTTGTAGATAGATCTTTTGTAACTTTGGGTATAACAGCCTTTTACATTGATTTCACCCTATGGCAATCTTCTTTCTTGGGGTCATTGTGCTGCTCCCTGGATGTATCTGAAAGGGAAGGATTTCTGCGTCCTTTTAAGCTATTTAGCGACCTCACACAAAGTAACAAGTCACTTTGGAATCAGAAAGCAGTTTCAGAGCAAAACATCTTTGGGGGGAAAGGTTGTATATTTTTAAACATGAGTCCCTTATCATTAGTGCAGGATTTCACAATTTGTTACATTTCCAAAGGTGTTTGGCTAGTGGATATACAATATGTTAGGGTGAGTTATACTTGAACAGTACATTATATGTTGTCAGATTTCTGTTACTTTGTCTCTGACTTCATCCTCTTAATAGCTGGTAAACTAAGGTGGTTAAATAAAATGTTAGAGAAATAGATTGACAAACTTTGACATATCTCTGAATTCATGCTTGGGAGTTCAGTTCTAGATACATATGTACATATTAGTAATAAGTAAAATGTGTTTATAACACTTGTAGATTTTTGTAGTTGATGCTTAGCTATGTTTAAAAGTTTAATTCCATAACTTAATTATATAGGGCAAAATTAAATGAGTAAAAGGGGAGGAAGTGCTATTAAAAATATGGCTGCCACTTCTCCATTTGCTTATAAGTGATAGTAATGGTAGATTTCACATATATAGGTATATATACACACATGCAAACACACACAAGCATACAAATATGTACGTAAAACTAAATGGACTATAGTCTCAAATTCAATTTTAAAATTCTGTTTGTTTTTTTGCCCTGAGTTTAAAAAGTATATGAAATAAGGTATTTGATTAACCAAACTTCATAATATGCAAACATGAACCTAAAGACCCAGGCCTGGAAGAAATCATTTGACTTTGAATAACTAAGGATTATAGATAGATAAAGATATATATATACATATACATGTATATATGTATATCTATATAAATTTAGCATGCATCGTTGAGTTTATTGCATATGTGAACTTATGTTTATCATTGTTGTGATGTTGGGATGACAAAAAATTTTTAAAGACTAAACTGCTGTGTATATCTGTGTATATGCATATATATGTATATGATATGCATATATTGGTATATATTTATAAATATATTTGTATATATTTAGTGTGTCTGCACAGATATGTGCATATAAATTTAATAGAGAAATAATTGAATTAGACATTTGAAAAAAAATCAGTGTCTACATGTGTGCATAGGTATATGCATGCATGCACATGTGTAAGAATTCAGCATGCCTGTAATGATACTTTCATTAATAAGGGCCAGATACTAAACCTTTTTTTTTTCCTATGACATCAAATTCCACATTATAGTCTGGCTGTTTGAAGAACATGTCTTAAAGTAGAGCAGTGAATAAGAAATACCTCAAAACAGGTCCTATGCTGGTGACAGAATGCCAGTGTGACCTCTTCTCTGTGTTTCCAGGACTGGATTGTTCTCATGGCAGAATTATCCATGAGATTTGTCTGTCAGTGGCTTTAAGCGTTCCACAAATTTTCAATGCTTCCCCACTTTTGTGTGGCCTGATATTCCTTAGCATAATTATTTCCTTAATGAAGAAGCGATAGTCAATCTTGCATGCAAAGTTCTTACATCTGCTTCTCATGACATTTTGTGAAGTCATTTGATAATGAATTAAAAAGTAATAAACTACTTCCATATATAAGACTAATAATAATTGTCTCCTTATTTAATGTGTTCTCCATAGCTGTGGACTTCAACAACATTAATGAAGAAAATAAGAGACATCTTTTCAGTGAAATATTTTCTTCTTTTGAAACATTGGCATTCACCTTTGGGAACGTGTAAGTAAAATTTTGTCATTTAAGAGAATTTAAGCCCAGGTCAGAGTGAGAGTATTGTTTCAATGCCCAAAAAACTGTATGACTAAGCTAAGGATTAAATAACATTAAAGATTTTGTGCATCTATATCCCATGCTACTTTATTATCAGGTTAAGAACTGCTAGGAAAGTAGTTCATTAGAGATAACAATGCTTTCTCCCAAGTTTTGGTTTGTATATTCCAGGGCTTTATGTGGTATTGGACCACAAGAAACAATTTAACCCAAAACCACGAAGATAGTAAGGAGCAGACCCCAGGTCTGAAGCCCTGCTCTCTGCCTCCAGGTCCACGGTTGTTTCCACCATGTGGTGCGCTTTCCCTCTCTTGGAGGAGATGGGAGTGGGGAATCACTAATAATATTTCCTTAGTTTGTTTTTAAAATAAACACCTTTGAGTGATTTGTTACATGAAGTAACCTCTGTCATAATTTTTGTCTCTTTTTTCCCATGACAGTGTTTCAGACTTCCTTATGGGAGATATAGACTCTGGTTCGTTCCTGAAACTTCATGTGTCTCAGAAAAGTCAAGTAAGCTGAGTTTAATTGTGGACAGTTTTAAGTTTAGGAAGCATTATAGTATAATAATTTCTTGACTTTGTCATCTGACCTATCTTATCATAATTCAACTTTTTTATGCCCCTTATTTACTGAAGTCACTATAATGTTACATCAGTTAAAGCAAGTATACATAGAATTAGGTTCAGTGATAATGCTTTACAGTCATTTTTGGGAATTATTTTAATTAGAATGAGGACACATAATGAATACTTTTCATAGGTTCTCATATATACATTATTATATTATCAGCAGTTTCAAGCAGTTTTTTTAAAATTTCGTATGCATTTATTTTTATTGTTCTATGTTTTAGAAATACTTGTTCTCCATATATTAAAAATAAAATTAAAAATCTATATAGTAATAAAAATTATTATTATAGCAGTTATTTAGGAGGAGAGAGGATTAACACTTCAGTCCCTTTATCCTGTACATCTCAAAATAAGATCCTAAAATAGCAACACACTCTACAAATCCTAGAATAGAAAAGGTTGTTATAATCCCACAATCGTATAGAAACAACTCTTTCCATATGACCAGAGAAGGCACATTTTTAATATGAAAAATACAGAGGCTGAACAAATACAAAAAGGTATGAAATTAGATGAAAATCCTTGAATATAAAGAGATGTATGAATTAGTGGCCTGGGTGATAAGTATAGCTAGTCCTAGGAAAAATGATGGCATTAGTGGAATTTGTCTTTGAAAGCCTCACATCCTCTTCCTGTGCACTTTTCCCTCTTTTCCCACAGGGACCATGATGCTTCCTGCAATGAGAAAATGAATCTATAAAGTCCCTATTATCTTAGTATCAATTCCATTGGCCGATTTTAGAGTAGCTGATACTGATGTCAAAGAAAGCACACAGAGAATTTTTTTAAAATAAATTCAGGATCCATATGGGCAGTGGCCTTTACTATTCTCCAGCAATTGATCTATCCAGGGTGTCTTAATTATGTCATATTTCGAGCCTTCAGTCTCTTACTAGCTCTTATCAGAAACACAATAACCTTGAATCTAGGTCTAGATGCTTAGACTGAGCTCTTTTTCAATGTCTACAATCCTCTAGTCTCCAGTACCCCCATAAAGTGTGCAAAAAGAATCCTTGGTTCCCTTAATTGAGTGTGGAAGTTTTCTATAAACATGGTCTAAAATAAGGGAAGAAATCGTGTAACAAACAATAATAATAATAATAATAATAATAATAATAATAATAATAAGCCAGGTCTGTGTCGTGGATATGGTGCTAGATTTCATGTGAGAAAGAAATGGGTTCTAATCTTCCCTCAGACATTTACTAGTTAGGTGACCCTGGGAAAGTCACCTAACCTCTCAAGGAGTCACCTCATTTGTAAAGTGAGGAGGTTGGAAGCAGTTTTTTATACTTTTAGAGTAGTAATTCTCATATACGTTCAGACCAAACTTAGTCACCCTTCTGTCAAAGGTAATTTTTGGCATTACAGAAGATCCTAGATTTGAGATTTTAAGATGTAGAATGCAGATTCCTCTTGAATATTTTTCAGCTATGTTTCCTTAGTGTCTGACACTCTGCCTTAAATTAGTAAATGTTGGGGTGGCTAGGTGGTGCAGTGAATAGAGCACTGGCCCTGGAGTCAGGAGGACCTGAGTTCAAATCCAGCCTTAACACAACTTAACACAAAAACACCACTTAACACAAAAAACTAGCTGTGTGACCTTGGGCAAGTCACTTAACCCCAATTGCCCTACCTTCCCTCTCCAAACAAACAAACAAACAAAAAATTAAATAAATTAGCAAGTGTTTGACTTCTTCATTTCAATTCAAAAGGCATAACTAAGAATTTCTCAGCTTGTTGAAATGCCATACAGGTTGTCTCTGCCATGGCTCTTAAAGGAGCTCTTCAGCTGCTATCAATGGGATTCTCTCCAAAACTCCACTTGAACCATGCCTTGGGATAAGAAAAAAGGGGTCCTACTCCCCAATTTGTTAAAAAAAATTGCTATAGATTAATAATTAGCTCTCAACTGAAACTTATGCAAATAAAGAAGTTTGTAAAATATTTCCTGTGTAGAATTTAAAAGAAAATTAATAAGTATGTTTTAAAATTGGAAACTTGAGGTCTGAAATAGATTCTAAAGTGTAATATGAATTTAAGTGTAACAGTTAAGAGCATTTTTAGAGTTGCTCCTTTGATAAATTTTATTTTTTCATTTGATCACTATGTAACTATATGCAAAATTTAAAATAAGTTAGTACAACTTATTTATAATAAGAAGACTACAGAAATATGTGTATTTCAGGGTATATTTGAATATTGTTGTTGTTGAGTTGTTTCAGTCATGTCTGATTTTTCTTGACCCCAGTTGGGGTTTTCTTGGCAAAGATACTTAAGTGTTTGCCATTTCCTTCTCCTGCTTATTTTACAGAAGAGGAAACAGACAAACAACAAGGTTAAGTGACTTGACCAGAGTCACATGCTAGTAAGTGTCTGAAGCTGGTTTTGAATTTGGGTCTCCCTGACTTCAAGCCCTGCACTCTATCCACTGTGCCACCCAACTGCCCTATATTTGAATATGGCAGTGATCTAAAATGAAATGATTTTTAACTTTTACCAATTTGTCACTTAGCCTTACTAATTTTAAGCCAGAGTTGTTTCAAGTTTGTGAGCTATGCCCCAGAAAAGTATGTATTTGTCATAGTTTATGTCCCATGGGACCAACTGGGCCTGCTACCTTTTTTGTACAGCTGCCAAGTTAAGAAATGTCTTTATGTTTTAAAATAATGCTGTATCTGAAAATGTGAAAACCACACTTGGTTCACAGGCTATACAGAAACAGGTAGGAGGGTGGCCCTTAGGTCTTGCCAACCCTTGATCTCAGCTACTGAATGTGAAGAGTTAATTTTCCAGTGATCTTGGATTGCATGATTGAGATCACTGAGTCACAATGGTGAAGAGAGTTTGAGTGATGATAAAATAATAGGTTGGTGTCCTGACATTCTTTAGCAGTGTGCTCATTGTAATAAATCATCTCCTCAGGACCTACTGCTTAGAGATGCACTGTCACTATATGTAACTTTCCTCTTCTACTTGAAGTGTTCTTCTTAGGCTTCCACTCAGTTTTTGAGAGAAAGAGTTTTTTCATCATTTTCCTTTTTATAGGAAAAAATGACACAGCTTTACTGTTGGTTTTTTTTTTGTTTGTTTTTCTTTCCTGAAATTTAGCTGCAAGATTATATGCATGAAAGCAGTCTTCATACTTGGTGCCTCAGTTGAGAATAAAATGTAGTCAATTTAAGATTATAAGAACTCTAAAGTAGAAATGTGGTATGAATGAGAGAAGAGCAGTAGCAGGAGCTCCTGGGTTCCTTTGACCTTTTTCCTGTGACCTTTTGTCTTCAGAGTTGTTTGTTGTTCACTTTATATTTTTTCCTGCCATTTCATACTATCCCCACATACTATCCCCATCTCTTCCTAGGGAAATAGGAGCCAGAGAATTTACACTTACAGGTGACGGAGTTAATGGAAATCAAAGTCTCTTGACTGAGTTAAATTCTCTTCTTAATAGATCTCCTGAGCAACATAATAATGCAAATAACATAGGGATAAGGTAAATAACAGGAGATTTCTAAGCTCTAAAAGATCTTTTTAAAAACTATATCATCTGGGCATTAACCTATTTTAGTATCTCTGCATTTGTATTTGATAAGAGACAGTGGGGTGCAGTGGATAGAGAGCTGACTTATAGACCTCAGAGACATAGACTGACTTTGTGACCTTCAGCAGATTACTGAATCTCTCTCTGTACCCTAGCAAACTCACTCTCCTAGTTAGTTCTGTGTTGCAGAACTGTTGCTAGATCTGCATTGGTAGAGTACTTTCTTCACCTGCACTTCTTTACATAGATGAAATCACAAGACCCTAAAATATTTGTAAATTCTAATACTAGAAAAACTCTGTGGTGATTAACACAGCTTTCTGTGTCCAGAAGTAGAAATTGAGTTTTCAGGTGCTAGTTTTAAATTAAGTATGTGTTCAAGTGTGCTTTTTCTTTCCTTGTTCTCAAGTCAGGCCATAGCCTTGGGCCTTGTTGAAGCTTAATGTAGGGGAGATGTTATCTCCTAGTTATGCCTTTCATCTTTCTGTTTCTGATTTCTTTTTGAGAGATGAAGGAAAATCTATGCTGGCAAGTGCAGAAAATATGCTCCAATTCACACCCCTAAGTATAAATTGGAGGAAAGCTAGTTTATTGACCACTTTTATATAATACTTTAAGGTTTCAGGATCTTAGGTCTCTTCCAGCCCTGCAATAGTTTTGTGGTTCTGTGAAATGTAGAGGGCTGTCAACTCAGCATTTAAGTTAGCACTAAATTAATACTGTCTCCACTTTGAATTATGTGTGAGAGTGACCTATTTATTGTTTGCTTAGGTTGGAGAGGTCAGGATTTGTTTTAGGCAACTAGGCCAATTTGAAGTGACCCCTTCACTTTCAATTAACAATAACTATGGCTTATGTTTTATGTGGAAGAATCAGCATAACCAAAACAAGTTAAAATGTCCTTTTAGGAAGGTGTCATTCATATATGCACAAGTGTTTATGTTTATAGATATATATGTATCTATCTATCTATTTGCATTTAATTATAACTTTAAGACAAGGGAGTTGTGGGGGGAGGGGAAAAAAGTTAAAAGTACACAGCAGAGAGAAAAAGAAAACCTAGAAAGAACCAGAGAAAAGCTGGGTAGTTTTGGAAACAAAATTGTAATATTTATTATATAGGTTTTCTTGAAGTGAAAATTTTTTGTTTTCTGTTGAATCCTCTCTTATGATCTGCTGTATACATGGAAATGTCCTTTTTTGTTGTTGTTTTTTTGTATTGTATTTAAGTTTAAAATGAATAAAAAATTTACCCAAAAAAAAGGACACATCCACAGATCTAGATTGGTGAATTTGACCTATTTTTTGTTAATGATGGGGCTGAGTCAAGAAAAAAAAAAACTGAAAAAGTTATTGCTTTAAGGTTCTAGGATATATCATGAAAGAGCTCATTGCCTTAGTTATACCAATGATATTTAGTCTTGATTGAATGGAAAATTATTTTCCATGTATATTCTATTTTGAGAAAATGGTACTGTATAAGTGGTATTATTTAACTAGATTAAGTAATATGATTTATTGAGTGAGAATTAGCATGAAATTAAATGGACCAGTTGGTTTTGCATGTTCTTAATGGTTCTTGGATAAAAAGTTGCATCTTTTAAGTTGGAAACATTTACTGCTTATTTTCCTCTCAGATCATCTGGGACTCCTCAGCCTTTTGAAATCTGGCCTCTGACTTCATCCCTCAATTGAAACTCTCCTCTCCAGATTTATCATTTGCCAAATCAAATCGCCTTTTTTTTTTTAAGTCCTCATCCTTCTTGACCTATCTGCTTCATGTGGCACCCCTGAGCACCCTCCCTTTCCTTTCTGGGTTTTTATTACCCTATTCTTTTGGGTTTTTCTCGCCTTTGTCTGGTGGCTCCTTCTCAGTCTCCTTCAATCATCCCTATCACACATTGTCAGTGTGAGCGTTCCCCCAAGGCTCTGCTCAAGGGGCTCTGCTCTTCTTTCTTCTCCTCACCTTCTCATGTGTACATTGTTCTCATATCCTTTCCCTCTCAACTCTCTTCCTGTCTTCCCCACCCCCCTTTATCAGCTGCCTTGTGTCCATGCAGATTATTTCCACATGTATACATCCAGTGCCTCACTTTCCCCCGAGCTTTAGTTTCATATCACCATTTGCCAAGTGAGTATTTCAAACTTGATGTCCCCATAACATCTCATACTTAACGTCACCAGATTGAAATTAATTTTCTTTCTCCAGTTCTTTCTTCTTCCAAACTTTACTTTTCTGTTAAGGGCCCTGGCATCCTTCCAGAGTCCCAGTTTCTCATCATGTTGGCATTCTCTGCAACTCCTCAGTGCTGCCCCCTCCCCCCTGCCCCCCATATTCAGTTCATTACCAGAACTTTTAAATCTACCTTCACAACATTTCTCCCGTCAAGTGCCTTTTTTTTAGTCACAGTGGACACCTTAGTTCAGGCCCTTAGCACCTCTTGCCTAGTTTATCGAAATGACCTGATTGGCTGTGGTCTTCCAGCCTCAAGTATCTTCCCACTAAAGTTCAACCTATACACCATTATCAAAGTCATTTTCTTTTAAGTGTAAATCTGATCATGTTATTCCCCTGCTCAGTCAACTCTAGTAGAGTGCTTCCTATTGCCTTCAGGATCAATTATTAACTCCTTCGTTTAGTATTTAAAGCCCCTTCATCTTTCTTTGGCATTTTTGTCTATTACACACCCCCACTCCCACCCCCACCCCCTGAGCTGTGTGACCGAGACAAACTGCTTTCTCTCTCTTTTCTCCCATCCCTGCCCCTCCCCTCCACCATACTTTCTACCACTGAAAGAGTCAGACAATCAATCCCTCTGTTCCTCTAAGTTCACATTAGAACTACCTTCTACCTGAAGGCTTCCTTATCACCCAGACAGCTAGTTTCTTCTTTCCTAGACTACCTTCAATTTAACTACTTTGTATTTATTCTCTTTATAGTCTGCATATACTTACATGTGTTCTGATTGAAATTCCCCCTCCCACCATTTGAATGGAAGTTACTTGTGAATAGGAGTATTTTAATTTTTTATATCCCCAGTGCCTAACACAGTGTCTGGCACATAGTACACATAGTACATGCTTGTTGATTGGCTACTTCTTGGCCAGTATTTAGCATTTAATAACTTTTCTTATGTTCTTATTCAGTTGCTTTATTTGGTAGGGAAAAAGGACTCAATGCCTTTTTTTTCTTCTGTCATTATTTATTCTGCCTACAATATAAGTAGATCTATTAAATGATTTTTTAAAGTAAATTATTAATGAATGTCTTAAAATTTTCTTGAAATTTTACAAAATGTGAACGAACTTTGGTTCATTTGTAATGCAACAGAATTGTCATAGAAGATTATATAGCCATTTCTGAAAAGATTGATTGGTAGTAGAAGCAGAAAGGTTAGTTATCCTTAAGATTTTCAAGTGATTTGCAGTTTATTAATTCCATAATGTTTTCCCTTAAGATTTTTGCTGTTAATTCTAGAAAACAAGAAGTTAAATCATTTTATTCTCTTACGCATATCCAAAGCTCACACAGATTTAGAAAATAAAAACAAAATAGTTTTAGATTTGGGCAGAGTAAATTTTTTGAGTACCCTTTCCCCTAAAAGTGCCCCAGCCACCCCCCCAACATTTATCTGTGGTTTTTCACCTCCTTTTTATTGTTCCAAAAAAATTTTTTTTCCTTTGTGAAATTCTGTTTTCCTTTTGAAAGGTGTTGTTTTTCAATTTATATTGACAGAATTTGTGTCAGGACTGTCATTAAATGGTTAGGAGAGATTAGGGGGAAATCCCAAAATATTACTCTATGTGCTAATTAATCAAATAAGTTTCAGTTCAGGGAAGAGTATAAGAATGAGATGCTGTTACACATTCTGGGCCAAAATTATTTTTAAGTTTTTAGGGAAATGCTCCTTAGCTACACCTATTTAAAAAAAAAGACAGAGGGGAGAGGTTGCTGTTTCTCAATATCTATAAATTTTTTTCCTTTGTAATCCTATGTATTTTATTTTCCATATTTAAAAATCTCATTGTGAGAAGAGCTTCATACACTTCACCAAACTGCCAAAGGGTTGCATTGCCCAAAAATAGGTTAAAATCTTTGTCCTACAACTTTCTATTTAACCTGAAAATTTTTCATGGAGTATTTATCTGAGGTTCTCCCCAGTTCTGTCTACTGCTGCTTCTTCTTCTTCTTTTTTTTTTTGGACTTTAAACAAATGCTTTATTAACTTCTAGGTTACATCATTCATTTCTGCCAGATTTTGAGTTACAATTTTTTCCCCATTTTTTCCCTACCCACCACCCCAGAATAGCAGTCCCACAAGATATCCCCTCCTCCAATCTGCTCTCTCCCATATCTTCTCCCATACCCCCTTCGACTTTACCATTAGGGCGAGGTGAATCTCTGTGCCCCAGAGCCTGCATATCTTATCTCCCAATTGCATGCAAAATAGTATTAATAATAGTATTTATATATATATTTGAAACATTTAATTTTAAGACTTTGAAATTCAGATCCATTCCCTTCTTCCTTGTCACCCATTCCCTCTGGGAAGATAAGTAATTCAGTATATGTTGTACATGTCTAGCTATGCAGAACATTACCATAGAAGATATATTGTAAAAGGCTGCTTATAATTCCCTCCCACTCATCCCACCCCCCACCTGGTCCGTTCCCTACTTTGATCCTGTCCCTCTTTGATAGTGGGTAGTTCCAAACTCCCCTCCCCCCAGAATGCCCTCCCCTCCATCATCCCCCCTCTCATTCCCCTTCCCCCTATTCTGCTGCAGGTTGAGATATCCCATTTAGTATGTATGTCATTCTCTCCCTGAGCAAAATTCAATGAGAATATGGTTTTGCCTTTTTGCCTTCCTGTTCTTGCTCTCCCCTGCAACCACTTCCCCTTGCCTCTTCTACATGAGATAGTTTACCCTACCCTGTCTCTCCCCATCACCTCTTGCCACTTTCCTCTCTCAGCTCACAACTTCACCCCTTAAGTATCATCCCTTCCCAGAAAATTCAAACTGTGCCTTCTATCCATGTATAACTGTAAACATATATACACACATTCACATATGTATTCATATGCCCATATATTCTTCTTCCATTATTTTCATACTGAGAAAGGTTTCATCAGTCACTGTTATTGTTTTTCCATGTAGGAATGTAAATAATTCAACTTTGATAAGTTCCTTTTGATTTCTTTTCCCTGATTACCTTCTCAAGCATCTCTTGCTTCTTATGTCTAAATGTCAAATTTTCTATTCAACTCTCATTTTTTCCTCAAGAATGCTTGAAAGTCCTCTATTCCACTGAATGACCATATTTTCCCCTGAAACAAAATACTCAGTTTTGCTGGGTAGGTGACCCTTGGGTTCATTCCCAGCTCTTTTGCCCTCTGGAATATCATATTCCATGCCCTTTGATCCCTCAGTGGAGAAGCTGCCAGGTCCTGGGCTATTCTGATTGTGTTTCCACAATATTGAAATTGTTTCTTCCTGGCTGCTTGGAGTATTTTCTCCTTGATCTGGGGATTCTGGAACCTGGCTATAATATTCCTGGGAGTTTTCTTTTTGGGATCTTTTTCAGGAGGTGATCTGTGGATTCTTTCATCCTCTATTTTGCCCTCTGGATCTAAAACATCAGGGCAGTTTTCCTTGAGAATTTCTTGAAGGGTGATTTCTAGGTTCTTTCTTTGATCATGGCTTTCAGGTAGTCCAATAATTTTTAAATTATCTCTCCTGGATCTATCTTCCAGGTCAGTGGTTTTTCCCATGAGATATTTCACATTGTCTTCTATTCTTTCATTTGTTTGGATCTGCTTAACAGCATCTTGATTTCTCATAAAGTCATTGGCTTTCATTTGCTCCAGTCTAACTCTGAAGGAATGAATCTCCTCAGTGAGCTTTTGAGATTCTTTTTCTATATGGCAAATTGGCTTTTTAAGGCATTCTTCTCCTCATTGCCCTTTTGGGCCTCCTTTGCCATTTGAGTTAGTCTATTTTTTAAGGTGTTATTTTCCTCAGTCAGGCTGTTGACCCTCATTTCATACTTTTCCTGCATCCTCATTTCTCTTCCCAATTTTTCCTCCACTTCTCCTGTCTGCTTCTTACAGTCCTCTGTGGCCTGTAACCCACTCATATTTTCCTTTGGGGCTTTTGGAGCAGGATTTCTGACCTCACAGTCCTCCTCCGTTCCATGCTTCAATCCTCTTTGCCCCCAAAATAGGAGTCTAACGTTGCATTTTTCTGTTTATTTTGTTTCCTTTGCCTAGGCATGTTGCCACTTAATTACTTGACTTTGGGGCTTGTTGCCCAGTAGCACTCTGCCACCAGACAGGGGAGCTTCTGTCCCGAATGTTGGGGTCTTCACAACTTCCGGTTCTGGCAAGTTGGATACCCACCCCAGACCTCCCCCCCCCCCCAGATCACAATCCAGATCCAAGCAGGTTAAAGCAAGAGTGATTAACTCCCAAGACTGATTGCTGGATCTCCCTACAGTTCGCAGGTCAGGAGCTGACGCTACCTCTGAAGCTGCAAATGTCGAGTGTGCCTTGTTTCCTCAGTGGCTTCTAGCCCCAGGGGAGGAAGCCTACACGTTCCCCAAATACTGGTCCCAAAGTCCATAGGGCACTAACCTCTGACTTTGTCCTAGGCATTTCTGTGTTGATAATTCTGGAATTGCCACAGCCGCTGGTGTTCTGGGGTCCCTCCAGCCGGCTGCTGGCCCGGCCACCCTGGGGCTAAAACCGAGACTCATGTGGGTTCCCAGAGCACTGCACTGGCCTCTCCCTGCTGGGCTGTACTCAGTGAGAGATTAGCTTCTCTGTGTAGTTCTGTGGGTGCTGGGGCTCCAGAAGTTGTTCAGAGTCCCCTTTTACATGGTTTGGAAGTGGTCTAGGGGGAAAGCACCTTGGGATTGCTGTTTCTACTCCACCATCTTGGCTCTGCCTCCTCGATATCTATAAATTGTTTCCTGTTTCCTAACTTATTAGTTTTAGAATTTCTATGAAGAGCTTGGGACAGGTAGGTGTTACAGTGGATAGAGTGCAGCCTGAGGTCAGGAAGACTTCTCTTTCTGAATATAAATCTGGCCTCAGAACTTAATAACATGTAAGGTTAAATTTGGTAAATAGCCTGGGAAAGTCACTTAGCCCTGTTTGCCTCAGTTTCTTCATCTGTAATATGGGCTGGAGAAGGAAATGTCGAGAAAACCCCAAATGTGGTCACAAAGAGTTAGATAGGACTGACAGTACTAAAGGAAGAGCTTAAATTTGTTTAGGAATTTTGTCTTTATTATTCACATGTAAACTTTTTGAGGACTGGGATTGTTGTGTTTTTCTCTTTTGTATTTCCATCACTTAGCCCAGCCTTTCATATAATAGTGGTTTAATATATAAATACAATATATCATTTAATAAGTATTATTATAATTACATATAAAATTATAAATATAAATATAAAAATTATGAAATATAAAATAACTAACTATAAATAGCGGTTTAATAAACTATTGTTAATGCTAATGTTTTAGAATTGATAAATATGAAAGCCTTATTAAACAACAAATTTGTTTATTCTTAGCTCCAGAAGATTGCTGTTGTAAATATTCTAGAATCACCTAAAGAGATTTTATTATTTAAACATTCTTTTCATAATCATTAGCTTTAAATCCTTGAAGTTCTTTAGGTAGAATTAGGTTTTTTTGTTTTTGGGGTTTTTTTTTGCTTTTTGGAGGGCAGTTGGGGTTAAGTAACTTGCCCAAGGTCACATGGCTAGGTTTTTTTTGTTTGTTTGTGCATTAAAGTGTCTGAGGCCAGATCCGAACTCAGGTCCTTCTGACTCCAGGGCTGATGCTCTACTCACCTCACCACCTAGCCGCCCTAGAATTAGGTTTTTAATGAGGTATGTCAGAAGGGAAAATTAGGCAGAAAAAATCTTTTAAATGAGTGGACTAAATTCTTATGTGTAGCTTTTATTTTCTACTGTAATTTATAGTTTTGTTTGTTTATTTTTCCATTCCAGTCCTCAGAAAACATTTCTGTGGAATCAGTAGGATTGCTGCATGAAAAAGATAATCTTCAAGGTACTTATGAGTATTTTGGTATATTCTGCTTTTGGCATTTATCCTTTACAGTTAGTGTACTTGCCAACAATTATGTCTACTTGCTAACACTGAAGTGTCTCTAATTGTAGAGTTTCCATATTACTCATATTCGTAAATGGAAAAGCCAAAGCTGGGTTTGGTCTGGACTGATGTAACTTCTGTGACTTGAAGGATATTTTTTTAGAGGGAAGAGAAAAACAAATATGGAAAGACAGAAACAGAATTTAAACCCAGCCAAACTTCGACATTTAAGTTGTCCTAAAAGCCTGTGGGTTTATTAGCATTCAGTAGAGATCATCTGAGCTGCTCTTCTTGCTTAGAGACCTGATACTAGCTTTCCTGGTAGTACTTAAATATGTTTTACATTTAATATTGTCTTTTTTCAGGATCTCTGTGGCCCAAAGAACTGAATAGTGTGCTTCTCGGAAATGATAATGGAGTTGAATTGGCTTTGTCATATGCCAAAATGTGGTCAAAATATGCCAAAGTTATAATTACATGGATTGAAAAAAAAGTTAACCTGGGTAAGCGACCCTTTGGGGCATTTAATCAGCTTTATTGTTATAGAATTAAACTATTTATGAGTTGTCTGATAGAATCATCACTAATGTAATCTCTATATTAGTAGTAGTTCCATTGAAATTAGTAAATAATTGTGTTTTCCATTGTTGAAGTAAAGAAATGGTCTTAGTATATACTTTATTGATTGATTTGGAAGCATGATTGCAACTCCTGCTTTTTTTAGATTCTCCTGATACACAGTAGTCTTTTTCTAGCCTTCGTTTTTATTCTGTATTATGTCTTTGTTTTTTAAATATTTCTTTTAAGCAACAGATTATGTTTTCTTACCCATTTTCTCATTCCTTTTCATTTTATTACATTGCTTAATCCATTCACATTTAAAGTTATGAGAATTTTTTAAAATTATATTTTCCTCCATTTGTTTCAAATACTAGGATTTTTCCTCACAATTTGGGATTTTCCCTCTTTTCCTCTGTAAACACAATACTATGTCTCTTATTTATTTTAGCCTTAATCATTTTTATGACAACCCTGTTCCCACTGGCTTTCTTTCCATTATCCTTAATCCTCTCCTCCTCTACATTGTTATCCCTTTTCCTAGTATTGGAGTTTTGCCTGACTTATTAAAGTTCCATTTTCTTTTATCTAGTTATTCCTCTTTTTTTCCCCTCTTCATTAAGTACTCAAGAAAAATCTCTCATTTCTTGTTGATTTCATCTCTTGATGAAAAAAATTTCATTTTTTGGTACTCTTTTTCTAAAAATGGACTTCTTTCCCTTGTTCTCTTCAATATTTATCTTCCCTTTCTATTGGTTTTAGACTTTTATTCTTTGATTCATGGACCATATGCTTATTCCTTTGTTAGTCTCTGTCTCCCTCATGGAACTAAAGATTTTAAGCTCCCTATTTTGGGTTCCTTATTCTGGATAGTTCCTTTGTTATTGACTTATAAATTTTTTTCCTGGCCCTCTTTATTGTTGTGACTTGATTTTTTAAAATAGCAATTTCAATGGATGATAAAAATATTGTTTTATCTAGGAATTTTTCTATAGTCCTGATTTAACAATTCTTCATTAGCCTTTGTCCTCTTTGCATGATCATTTCCCCCCCATTTGCCTTGAGCTATCTTCCCTGGGTCCATGCCCTCTCACTATTCCGGATGTTAGTTGCTTCCAGGAACTCTGATTCTCCTCCCAAGGCAGAATGAATGATCTCTTTAAGTGCTAAATCTCTAGAGGTTGCACCTATGTACCTTATTCTCCTTTATGGAATCTCTGTTCTCTCGTGGATCATGCAATTAGTTGTAACCTCTTCTACTACTGAAATAAGATTTCCCCCTCTGTATCCTTTTCAAGTCCTTTACTTTGTTTCCTCTCATTTTCCTGAGAGCCTACAGGAGTTATTTTCCTGTTATTTCCCTATTTCTTCTTCCTTTCTTCCCCCTTTTTGTGCACCCTTCCATTCCTTAATTTAGTGCCCCCCCAAAAGACCCCCAACCATTGATTTACCTGTAGGTGGGGTGCTATGAGTTTTATTATAAGGTCTATGAAGTTTTAGGGCTGTTTCTCAACAGCCTCTGCTTTCACCTTTGTCTCTTGTTTGCATTTAGAAAGGACTTTCTTAATTGTCTCTTTCTTGTCTTATTTTTGTTGTTGTCTTTGGTTGCTTTATTTATTTAACTTTGTGTGTGTCTGTTTGAGATGTTTGAAAAGCAACTAATTTCTTTGGGTCTAATTTTCTTTCTAGGAATGTTTTAAATATCTTTCATTGAGCTTGCATCTTTTTTTTTATTAATGTCAGGCTCAGGTTTGCAGGGTAGGTCACCTTTTGTTATATCTTGAGCTCCTTTGTTCTTCAGAACACTATTCCATTCACTCCTATGCTTTCTGGTAGATGCTTAATAGTTTTGTGTTATTCAGATTTCCTTTCTTTTATATTTGAAGGTCTTTCTCCTGGTCCTTTACAGGATTTCTTTTTTATCAGGGGAGTTATTAAATTTAGTTGCTTTTTTTTGGGGGGGGGAGTTTATTGCACAATGATTCTTTTTTTTTTTTCTAGAGGCAATCTGCAGATTATTTCAATTGGTATTTTGTTTTCTACATTCAGAATATCTGAGCACTTTTCTCATGTTATTTCTTGCATTTCAGTTTTCTGGTTTTTTGGCTTGTTTGTTGTTCTGGGAGATCTATAGTCCTTAAATTGTCTTTATGCATCCTGATGTCTTTGAGATCAATATTTTCTCTTATATAGATACCATGTTTTCTTTTCATGTTATTCCTTTTTGTTTCTCTTCATCCTAGTTGTCCTTCACTCCTGTGTATTTGCATTTACACTTAGTTGTCATTATTTTTCTTTCTTTGGTAATATTTGCCACTGTATATTTAAGATTTTCTAGCCTGCCAGTTAATGTAGTGTAAGCCATACATTCTGCTTTTATAATTCTTATATCTTTTTTTTTTAATATCTAGGAACATTCTTCAGTTGTTTTATGTTCCCTTAAGAATCCATAGCTCCACTGCCTCATCACATGTTGATTCATTTTCCTTTATCTTACAATATTTATTCATAAGATGCCTGAACTGTTTTAGGTGATTTGGAGTTCATATTCTCTTTTACTATTAATATTTTCCCATGCTCAAGATTGGTAATTGAGTTCACCTTCTAACTCCCCCTTTGAGTATACTTTCCTAGGAGCTGGACCTCAGAGCTGTCTTAAGTCTCTTGTCATGCCAGACAATTCATGGTTTATTACCTTCAATCTCTGCCTCAAGTAACTTCAGGGGGAACAGAACTGGTCCCAGCTGTATGCTGGGTTTTTTGCTTAGGCTTAGTGGAATGCCTCTCTACCATATACTTGTATCCTTCCCCAATTTTTCATTCTCTGATTCTGGTCTGTCAATGTACAACTGCTCTTGTGCCTGAGTAATCTTTTCCTTTTTGTTTTTTTTGTGACATTGGTGGGAATGTGAATAAAGTTGAGTTCTGTTGCTAGCCCATGGATTGGTTACTGTGGCCCTACTTCCAGAACTGGGTGGATGATGGAGGGAAAGAGTGCTGAGTGAGCACATTAAGAGCTAGCGATTAGCCTTCTTTGCTATTCATTGAATTATTACCTTGTTTGGATCCTTGGTGGAGATAACTGAAATAGTTTTATCTCTTGTGCATTATTTCTGTTTTGGAAAACTTTAAGAGATCATGAAAATGTTCAGTCTTTCATTTTGTTGGTCATGTGACCCATATAATTTTTCTCTAAAGAGATAGCAGTATCTATAGTTTTTGTTTTAAAGATGACAATTAACTAGAACTTTTCCCTTTCAGATTTGGAATGTGCTAGAAACATTGCAAAGATGGCAGAGACAACTAAAAGTGTTATTGAACTCCAGGTAATTACTTTGTGGGCTTCTGAGGTTTCAAAACAAGTTGATCGCTCAAGAGTTTTGTTAATTGCCTATCCTTGATTGAATGAAATATTTGATTGTGAAGCATAATATCTAATTAAGGCTAGCTTTATTGGTCAAGGATAGTAGTGTTTTGGTGAACATTTGTTTTGTTTTTGGTTTTGCTTTTTGGAAGGGAGAAGGCAGGGCAATGGGGATTAAGTGACTTGCCCAACGTCACACGGCTAGTATTAAGTGTCTGAGGACAGATTTGAACTCAGGTCTTCCTGACTCCAGGGCTGGTGGGTGCTCTGTTCACTGCACCAGCTAGCCATACTCTTTTCTCTGCTGAAACAATTTTTGATGCTTAGTTTTATAATTGATTTTTCTTAAGGATCATTATCATAAACTTTATTAACCCTGATTTCAGTCATTAGAAAGTATACTCTGAATGAAGCTTATATAAGTTATCTTTACAACATGGAATCCCATTTGTTACTGGCTAGGGGTGTGGGCTCAATGATTCTCATGGCACATCTTTGGCTCACAAGCTCCTTCTTTATGATCACTCGGGTGGCAGCAGGGACTAGCCACATTTCAACTTTGAAACTGACTTTCCTATTTTAAACCTTAGGGATTTATGCCATTCCAGACCTTATTCTTAAATGCTTTTGCTAATGACATTGAGAACAGTCAGCTTTCAGAACAAATAGCAGCAGCTCTTCAGACCAACAAGTTTGTTCAGGTAAAAACTTAAATGCATTTGTAATTTCTGTTGTTCTTACATTCAGAAATTACTTACTTGGACATGTTAACTTGTGAGAAAAAAAAAAACCAAAACCGAGCATTTTTTTTTTTTGATAGCCTCTCCTTGGGAGAAAAAATGAATTGGATAAACAGTGGAAAGAAATTAAAGAGCTTTGGCAACGAGAACAGAAGAAAATGGTTTGTATCACAATGGAATAAGACAACAACTTGTCCTTTCTTACTGCTGCTCCTGCCCTGCCTCACATATGTGAACACCTGCCAAGTATTTAAGCATCTCTCCTTATGCAATATTTTTCACTGCTTTCTCACAGCCAAGTTACCTAATATGCAGAAAGGATGTATAATATATGGTTTCATTGTCTTTTTTCTCCCACCTAGCAAGAGAAAGAGGCATCTCTTAAAAAGGCAAGACTCTTCTGTATACAACAACAGAATGAATATGAAAAAGCCAAGTCTTCCACAGAGCATGCTGAAGAGAAGTATCTGAGCTCAAGTGGAGGGGTGGAGAAAGAGGCCAGCAAGCAGTTAGAGAAAAAGCGAAGGCTAGAAGAAGAAGCTTTGCAAAAAGTGAGTTTTCCCAAAGCACTTTCAGGAATGGACAGGACAAGCGAGAGAGAGAATAGGATAAACAGTAGGAAAATAGGATGGAGAGAAATATATAGTAAGCATAACTGAAAAAAAATTTTACACAAATTTCTCTGACAAAGGTCTCATTTCTCAAATATATATATATATAGTTTTATATATATTTATATAACTGAATCAAATTTATAGAAATAAGAGCCATTTCTCTTTGATAAATGGTCAAAAGATATGAACAGGTAGTTTTCAGACTAAATTATCAAAACTATCTATAGTTGGTGGAAAAAATGTTCCAAATTACTCTTGGTTAGAGAAATACCAATTAAAATAATTCTGAGCTACCTCTCCATACCTATCAAAATAAGACAGAAAAGGAAAATGAGAAATGTTGGAAGAGATGTGGTAAAAATGAGACATTAATATTATGTTGGTGAAGTTGTATACTGATTCTGCCATTCTGTGAAGCAATTTGGAACCATGCCCAGAGGACTATAAAATCATGCATACCCTTTGACCAAATAATGCAATAGCACTACTAGATCTTGACTCCAAAGAAATGAAAAACAAAAAGGAAAAGGTCCTGTATGTACAAAAATATTACTTTTCCAAAGAATTGGAAAATGAAGAGATGTTTATCAATTGGGGAATGGCTGAACAAATTGCTGTGTATGATTGTGGTGGAATGCTATTGACAAGCAGATTACTCAGAAAATCCTGGAAAGACTTAACTGATGTAAAGTGAAATGAGCAGAACCAGGAGAACATTGTATACAGTAACATCAATATTGTATGCTGATCAACTGTGAATGATTTATTTATTTATTCTCAGCAATACAATGATCCAAGAAAATTCTGATGAAAAAAAAGTGAGGTTTCCTTCTTGTCATTGGAAGTTGGCCCAGCAGCAGCAATGTCGCAAAAACTTACACTTTCTTCTTCATTTCATTTCATTTTTCCAGAGGCAGAATATCTAGATAGGGTGGAGTGTATATGTGAAACAAAATAGGGTTAGTTCATGTAGTTTACCTGTTGAGCAGTTTATATAAGCTGCTGTTCAACTCTTAAGATGATGACAGTTGAGATCAAGAATGAACACTGCATTTTTTTAAAACAAATATTCCACAGTTAGAATTATTGAGGCCATATTAAGGCATTTCGAATGCTATTGCTCATTAACTGCCATATTCTTTAATGTTTGGATTCCCTGCAGGTTGAAGAAGCAAATGAACACTACAGAGTTGTTATGATAGATGTGGAAGAAAGGCGAAATTGTTTAGACCATACTAAAAATGAAATTTTAATACAACTTCATAATCTTATTTTGCAGTGTGATCTAACTCTGAAAGCTGTAAGTAATTTAAGGGAACAAAAGACTTGAATGTTCTATCTTTTCTGAAACCTGCTTGGAGGGGGCGGGGATTTAATATCTAAAATGCAAATCAGAAAGGACAGCAGCAGTTGCTAGCTTTTGACATACAAACAAACATAACCTAAGTGGAAGAAATGCGTACTTGTGCTGGCCTATCCTGCTAGGAGTACATGAAACTTCCAATCTTATAAAATTGTTGAAGCAGGGAATTTTATGTCATTAACTCAAAGTTAAGACTTTAAGCAGGAGGTATCTAGCTGGGTGAGTAGAGTGATAGGGGACACCCCTCCATGTTACATGTAGTCATTTGGGGAGAATGGAGTTTCTTCTGACAGGTTCCTTGTAAAGTAGGAAAAGGCTTTTCTTCTTCTCCATCCCTCCTCCACCCCTTTTAAAGTAAATTTTGCAGGAAGTCATCGTCTGTATATCAGAGATATCTATATGAATATATCCTAGCACCCTTTAGTGAATCCTCAGAGGTGAGAATTTAGATGTTGTCGATAATATTTTGCAATGTTACTTTTAGCTAAATACATTTAAAGATCTTTTTGTTAAAGGTTTCTGATTATTATGTTTTATCTTTATTGACAAATAGGTCATAATAAACTTCTTCCAGATGCACCATGAGCAGCTTCTGTCTCTTCTAAGTAACTACCAGTCTCTTTGTGAGAATGCCAAGTCATATAACCCTGGGAGAAACTTTGCAGACTTTGTAAAGGCGAAAACTTCACCTAAGGGGGATATTCACCATAAATCTATTTCTTTTGACAATTTAAAAATTGATGGGTAAGAATTAATGTATTATTGAAATTTAGTAAAGGGGGCTCATTTACTGCCAGATTCAAGTCCTGTTTGAATAGATTTATTCCCTTTGACAAGAGCTTCATAATATGATCATTTTTGCCTCTCCTTATTGGAAGTGATAGATTGTGTGTTGAAGGTGATTTATTTTCCTCAGTTCAGGTATAAATAAAGGCTGCCATTAATTTTGAGCTGATTTTTTAAAATTCAAAAACATTTCTAAGAAGGGGAAATTAAGAACCTTAGACCTAATTACTTTTGAATTTCTGGAAAATTAGTAGAAAAATTTGGATATAGTTTAACTCATTAGACTTGTAAACTATTAAATTAGTCCTTATATGCTTAATTAATCATAATTTTATATTCTTTAAAATTTTTATATGCTATTTTTCTTGATTCAATAAATGCTTCAATAAATACTAAAACACTTTCTGCTTTATGCAGAGCACTATACTACTTAGATACTTTGGGATATTCACAGTTGAGTTATAAGACATGCTTCCTGCCTTCATCAGATGAATAAGATAGTAAGACATAAGACTATAGTTCGCACTGTTACATAGAAAGTGCATTAGAGAATTACTAAGCAACCTATATGTCAGGTCTAAGAAGGAATTAGGGAATTTTCATCAAGAGCATTGAAAGTGAACTCTTAAGGATGGAGGTAATACTGTTCAGTAGAAGAGGAAGAGGAAGACATTTCAGGAGAAAGAGGACTGCTTAGGGACAGAGGGAAGAGGACAGAGAGTGGTTTAGATTGACTGGCTCATCATAGATAGTGTAGAGGGAAGGAAGTGATATAAGATAACTTAAAAGATATAGTAGTATCAGATTGTGATGGTGTTGGAATTTTTGGATTTCTGTAGCATTTAAGCCATATTATACTCTTTAAACTAGTTCTCACTTAAAGTTACTTTTTGAAATTGAACCATATAAATACTGTATTATGAAATTAATGTGCTTTTGGAATATTGAATATAACATAAATAATATAATTTTCCACCCATTGACAGGTTATGTTGTTTGTTGTATTTTTTTTCCAGAGGGCCACCCGCTTGCAGATCATGGTCAGTTGGTCATCAAGGTGCTGGAATGTACAGTGATACAGAGAGTGCTGGAGGAAGCAGTGAATCAAGGTCCATGGACTCTCCTTCTGGTAGTCCAGGTATGTAATTTTTTTTGAAACTCTGGTACTGTTGGAGAATTACAAATAGTGATAAAATTTGAAAGATTTAAAAATGAATTTTATTGATTTTTGTTGATGTTTTTGATCCCAAACCATAACTTTTGTCCAGTGCTCTTATTTTTCTGCCTGAAATGTTCCTAAGATGTCCTTTCTAACTTTTTTCTCTGATGCCACAGTTCGTATATGTAGAGATTTTCTAAGGAACTCCCAGATAGAAATCTGTACCCATGAGACTCACAGATTGCATTGGTGTTCTTCCACCTTTCCCCTACACTTCCTTCCTTCCTGAGTCATTCCTGTCCTTTTACGTTGGCTTTTTGTTGGCCTCTGTCAGTATCACTGGAGCCTTCCCTTTCCCTTTTTAGCCACTCTGAGCTCTGGAGAAATGATAGTACTGTAGTCCTCTTCTGGTCAGAAAGTGTTGAAAGCAAGGCTTAACTTATAATTGAGTTTCATAAGACACACATGAATAATTTCTAGGAATTAATACCTTCCACGTGCTCCTGGTAAGCTGCTTCAAGCCCCTTTTAGTAAGGAACCATAGTGTTTTTCACATTTCCATTATGTATTCAATGTGACAATCCAAAGACTATCATTAATTGTGTATTTCCTTGCTATATTCCATTCTGGTTGAGCAGAGGGACCAGGACATAGGGGGTTGGAATATAAGCTTAACACCCACCAAACACCAGTGCTCCATTTAAAATGGTTATATTGAAAAATGGGGTAGAGCCAAGATGGTGGATTAAAGGAAGCCCAGCTAACTGTCTAAGCATTCCCCTCCAAACAACTTTAAAATAACGCCTCAAATCAAATTATGCAGCAGCAGAATGGTGGCAGTAATCGTGGCTGTCTGCAGCAGCAGCAACTTTAGAAGATCTCAGCCCAAAAAAAGTAGGAAAAAATGTTGTCCACCTCCAGAGAGACAATTGATGAACTGAGAGTAAATTAAAGTATCATTTACTCACTTTATTTTTCTTCTTTTAAAAAAAATATATTTAGTATAGAAATATTTTTGCATGATTTCACATATACAATTGATATGTTTCTTGCCTTCTAAGTGAATGGGGACTGGGAATGGAAAGGAGAGAATTTGAATGTCAAATTTTAAAAAGAAAAGAATGTTAAAAATATTTTTTTTAATGGAATTGCCACATGAGAGAAGGATTATTTAGGTCTTTAAAGCCTTTTGATTGATGGTGAGAAAAATATTTTCTGTCCATAGTACAGATTGACATGTGTCTGAAAATTGTGCAGTGAAAAAGATAACAGTATGAATTGACATTCAATGACATAGAGGAATTTAATGCATTCTTGAGAAGCCAGAGCTAAATAGAAAAAATTACTTTCAAATACAAGACTCAAGAGAAGCATGAAAAAGTATACAGGAAAGAGAAATCATAGGGGACTTATTAAAGTTGAACTGTTTACATTCCTACATGGAAAGATGATATTTGTAACTCATGAGACCTTTCTCATTATTGGGGTAGTATGAGGGAATACATTATATATATATGTATATATACACACACACACACACACACACACACACACACACACACACACAGAGGGCACAGGGTGAGTTGAATATGAAGGGATCATATCTAAAAAATAAAATTAAGGGGTGAGAGAGTAATGTACTAGGTGAAGGAGAAAGGCAGAGGTAGAATGAGGTGAATTATCTCACATAAAAGAGACAAGAAAAAGTTTTTATAGTTGAGAGGAACAGGGGGGAGGTAAGAGGGAATGAGTGAAACTTAGTTTCATCGGATTTGGCTTAAGGAGGAAATAATATACAGTTGGGTATGGAAACCTGTCTTACCCTACAGGAAAGTAGAGGGGAATGGGATAAGAGAAGGGGTGGGGTTAATAGAAATGAGGGCATATTGGTGGAGAGGGTAATCAGAAACAAACACTTTTGAGAAGGGACAAGGTCAAAGGAGAGAATAGAATAAACGGTGATGGGTGCAGGATAGGATGGAAGGAAATAATAGTCTTTCACAATACGACTATTATGGAAGTGTTAAACATAGCTACACATATATAACCTATATTGAATTGCTTGCCTTCTCAGTGAAGGGTAGGGGGGAAAAGGGAGAGAATTTGGAACTCAAAGTTTTAAAGAACAGTGTTAAAAAAAATTTTACGAGCACCTGGGAAATAAGATTCACAGGCAATGGGGCATAGAAATCTAGCTTATCCTACAGGAAACTAGAAGGGTAAAGGTATGGGGGGGGGGATGGTGATAGAAGGGAGGGAAGATTGGGCAAACAGGTAATCAGAATGCACAGAGTGCATTCATGGGGGAGGGGACAGATGGAGAAAATTTGGAACTCAAAATCTTGTGTAAGTGAATGTTGAAAAAAATGAATGAATGAATTGAAATGTGAAAAAATTGAATAAAATGGATCTTATCAATAAAAATATTAATAAAGCATAAAAATAGATAATAGTATGCATAATTATTTTTTCCTTTCAGAGAGATTAGTCTAGTTCTAGGGATACCTTAGAGATGTGAACCCAGGGTAGTATTAACTGTACCTTTACTGTCAGTAGACCTAAGGAAACTAAGTTGATTCCAGCTTAATCAAAGGAATTTGACTCCCTTCTTGTTCTTGACCAAACTGTTGATGCTTTAGTTAAGCTGGATGCCTTGGGGCCAGGTTCATATCTCCAGTTTTGTCAAGAAAGGAGACCAGAATTCTTTAAAGAGGATGGTGGAAGGGTCGTGGTGAAGCCTCTAAATATTTAATTATCTAGTTACAGATTCTTCCTTGATATTCTGCAAGTTTCCTCCATGTTCCACCCATTCCCAACTCCTTTTCACAATCAATTTTGTATTTGAAATGTTTTTTTTAAATCATTTAATTATAATACCTATCATTTATACAATACTTTTAAGTTTTGCAAAGTACTTTATATCTTTTATCTCAGTTGATCCTCACAAATAACTGTGGGATTTAGGTAGATGCTGTTATTACCCACATTTTATAGAAAAGGAAACTGAGAAAGTTTAGATGTTTTGTTTAGGGTCACACAGCTAGTAATGAGGTGGTATTGGAATTCAGAGCTTCCTGCCTTCCATATAACAAAGAGGTACAGTTAAAGGCAAACAGGCTTATTGAACTATGTATTCTTCTTTCTGCACCTGTAGCACATACCTCTCACTTTAAAATGGGGAGCTGCGTCTCAACATCGTTCCTTTGGAATAATATACTGACCAGAATTTCTATCTTTTAGTATTATTTCCCTTTTCATTATTTTGTGTATGTGTGTGTGTGTGTTATTCTTTTTGTTCTGTTTACTCTGCCCTACTTCAGTTTATACAGAGCTTGCCAAGTTTCTCTGAGGTTTTCATAGTAGTCTATTCTGATATAATAACAATTCATTACATTCATATACCATCATTTATTTTAGCCATTTCACCTTGTTTCTAACTTAATTACAGCACTTTCTTGTTTGTTTGTTTGTTTACAACATAACCTAATGTTAGTTTGAGAATTGTCCGTATTAAAGTCTGGGAGTAGAAGCAAATCTTTTACATTGAAACTAGTAGAATATTGTAGTCTGTGATAGTCTATGTGTGTTGTGCTCATGTGTGTTTATGTGTCCTTTAAGAACTTGTTGTTTGATCAGATTACTCTCTCCACTGATACAGACGTAGATTGTAACTTTTCTAACTTAGTGATGATTTTTCTAGAGATTCCTTGGGTAAAGAAATCACTGCTGTGCAACTAACGTAGTGATTTAGGCCCTGGTCTCTGGGCAGCTATCATGAGTCTATCCTCAGGCCTTCCTGAGTTGAAACACTGGCTTGGTCTTCAAGAACCTTAACATGATGACACACAAGAGGAGGCCTACTTTAGTGTAACACACACACACCCATGTATGTGACAGCATTCCTCAATTATTTGAAAATAGACATTGTTTCTTGTCTCTCCCTTCACTATCTGTTACCATATCTTCTCTTCTCCAGGCTAAACTCGCCTGTCTGTTTTCTTCTCTCTCTCTCTCTCTCTCTCTCTCTCTCTCTCTCTCTCTCTCTCTCTCTTTCCATCCCTCCCTCTCCCTCTTTTCTCTCTTTCACATATACACACAAAATATTAATTGCTGATATTTAAGTAGCCCATTTTACGGTCTGCAAAACGCCTTCTGTCCATATCGTGTCATTTGATCTTCACAAAAGCTCTTTGAGGTAGATGGTGTAGGTGGTATCCCAATTTACAGATGAGGAAATAGACTCAGAGAGGTTAATTTGCCCATGATTACATTGCTGTTCAGAGGCAAAACTCAATCCAGTTCTTCCTAGTTCCAAGTCCAGCATTCTAGTCATTATGTCATACACACACACATACACACAAACACACATCTCTAAAATTCAAGGAAAATTGTCTTTTATAAAATGAAATCCTTATGACCCAAATTAAAAATCACTGTAATTACACTCACAAGAAGTTTTCACTAGGTCTGTCTTCATTTAGGAACCTTTAAACACCACCTTCCTAGGACACCATCAATGGGGACTATGTCATCTGCTGATGAGCTGAATGAAAGAGAACCACCTTCTCCGCCTGAGACTGGTATTGTATATTGTACTTTATTTGACCCAGTTTTAGTTAGCCAGATGAATTTAAAACCACATTATGCAGGGATGAATAAGACTTTTGAAATCTTAGTATGAGAATGGAGGTACTTTGGTTATTTATGCCAAATATTAATAATTTCAGTAGCTCACATTTGCAAAGGTATTTTACACTTTACAGAAAGTGTTTCTCAGAGCATCCCTATTAGGTGTAGATAGTATGTAGGACATTGTCTACATTTTAGAGGTGGGGAAACTTAATGTTCAGTGAAACTGACTTGCTCAAAGTCACACAACTGGTAAGTGATAGAGCTAGGCTTACTTATCCCAGGTGTTAAGGGGCTTTTCATTACCCTCACACACTGCCCTTCACCAGGCATGATAATTTTAAAATAATGTAATAATTAGGCCTCAAATGTGATTTGACAAATGTTAGCTAAATAAACCCTAAGACTATTTGTCAGAAATAATTATTGTGAGATATATGGGATAGAGATAGAATGATAGACCAGAAATGCTGTCTTCATTAAACTAATAATGGATAACACTTAACAGTTAAAATAGTCCTATTCAGTGGAAACACTTCAGAACTCTGCATCAGTGAAGTGTAATTTTTGGTAGAGAAACTAGTAGAGATATGAAAATTAAAGGACATTGAAGGAAAGCAGTGGTGACCAAGTTTATTTCATATCTGTTCATTTGATTGACTACGTTATATTACAAGTGTGAGGAGCAAATCTGCTTTGACGTCAATTTAAAAAGAAGATTTTATATATTTCTAGAGCTTTAGGAGTTAGTAGAGATGGAAAGAACCGTAGACATCATCTAATCAAAAAGAAAGGAAACTAAGGCCTAGAGAGGGGAAAAGGGTCTTATACAAGATGACACAGTATTAGCAGAGGTAAGATCTGACCCTCTGACACTGACTCCAAAATAATTTCTATGTCTCGTCTGGTACATTCATATCAGTAGGAAATTTCCTGACCCAAAAATAAGTTAATGAGCCTGCCTAATTGGGCCTATGTTAGATCATAGGTATAATAGTGCTAAGGATGATGACCCCATGAACTTTGCTTGAAGGAGCTCAGCTTGCCTTTTCTAAGGATAAGAATAAATATATGCCTTAAACTGTGAAACAGAAAAAAAGGAAAAGATATACTACCAATATTATAATTAAACTGAGAAGTGATGATTGGTGTCCTCTTGAAAGGCCTGTGTTAATTAATGGTAGGACTTGAGGCAGCTAGGTGGCACAGTGAATAGAGCACCGGCTCTGGAATCAGGAGGACCTGAGTTCAAATGTGTCCTCCGACACTTGACACACTTACTAGCTGTGTGACTTTGGGTAAGTCACTTAACCCCAATTGCCTTGCCTTCCCCTCTGCCAAAAAAAAAAAAAAGTTTAAAAAAGGAATAGGATTCATTGGACAGATGAAGAAATTGATACCTATGTTGATCTGCAGAGCATAAGGTGAATCAGCGGGACTAAATTCCAGATAAAAATCTTTATTCTTTTAATTGATCTTATCTTAAAATTCTCAGCTTGGTGTGGTGATGTAAAAATTTTTTTTCTACATATTTATCAGATGAGACTAAAAGCATGTTTATGATAGTGCTACTTTGTCAGAAGTATTGAAAAGTGCCAAGAGATTAAGATCCTTATAAAGTTCCTGAAGACCTATCCCATGCTTTCTGACCAGTATTTTTATAAACATTGCTTTAAGATCAACATAACTGTGGTTTAATGAATTATTTTTAAAATAATGTAGGAAACTGGCCTCACATTATAGAAATTCGAAATACCTTTGCAAATGTATGTGTAAGGAGTTTGATTTTGTTGCTTACTTTAATGTCTTCTATTGCCAGTCTAAGTTAATTGCATGTTGTGATATTACCATCATCTTTTAAAGATAAATTTTGGCCAATGAGCACATTTTAAAGTAAAATAAATAGTATCCCCCTAGAAATACTGATCTATCATTTTTCTTTCAAGCCTCAAGTGAACATCTAGCTGAAATTAGTTCCCCTGGACCATTTAGAAATGTCATCAAATCCAAAGCTGCTCTTAGCCATAGGTTTCGGAAGCTAAGAACTCCATCCAAATGTAAGGAATGTGAGACCTTAGTGATATTCCCAGGGGCAGAATGTATGGAGGTAAGAAATGTCAGAAAATAATACAACTTCTCATTGTTTTATTAAAATGTTTTTAAAGATGTACTATATTAATGGCTCATTGTTTTTCATGTTCATTTCTCTGTTAATAATTGAATATCTAAACTGAATAATTACTGAGTAATCCAAAAACACTTAGATATTCCAGTACACTGGGTCCATAATCTCACTAATGTGAGTTCTCTCTCCACTGGTTTGTATTATAATCCTTTTCCCTTCTCATTCTCTGTGATTACTGCCTCTCTTCTCATGTGTATCCCTCCCTCCTAATTTCTTGATACACAGCACAGGGGCTTTCTGTCTCTTCTCTCCACTCCTGCGGACTCACCTCCTTTTCTGGTAAAACTAGTCCTTGATGAGATTACTCACTAAATGCACATAATTCGTTGAAATAGCACTGGCAACCCCTTGATGCCTGCTGTGCACCTCTCCATTGCCCTTGGCATGATTCCCTCAGAGAATGGGTTCTTGTCTTTATGCTGGTAGC